>QANZ01017357.1:111331-127869 GCA_003254925.1 Chamaecrista fasciculata
GCCGGTTCAGGGCGGTTCTCTGCTTGGCCGGTTATTAAACCGACTCGGACCGGCCTAATGACCGGTTCCCGGTTCAACCAGCCGGTCCGGTCCGGTTTTGATAACTATGGGTTCCGATGCCTCTGACGTATCGGACAGAGGTAGTTGGCGATTCACGTGGTGAAGGAAAGAAACGATTTAGGTGTAAAAGACGAAGACGAAGAACAAATGTGGGAATGAAGTAGCTTTTTTGTTAAAATTGCAATATAGTTCTTTTTAAAGTTTTTTTTAATAGAAAAAATGCTCAAATCACAAAATAGTCCATCTTAAAATTTATTCTAACTTAATTATGTTAATTTGGATGGAAAAAATCACTTAAAAGTTAAAACCCTATTTATTTACTAACAGAGGAAACTACAAGCACCAAGTTTACACTTTTTAAAAAACACTTCCTTACAAATTAACCACACCTTTGACTCTCGCATTCACTTTCATCCTTTTCGCGGACATCCGATTCCGATATACAGTGAGTGCAAGAAATTGAGAAGAGCGTGAAGAGGCGATATAGGCCCTGTGGAAAGTGCTTGCTTGGAGAAGTATAGAGCAGCCGCAACGCGCGAAAATGGTGGAATCCGTGAAGCCAAACGACCTTCAACAGACTCTAAAGCCATTTTATCAGAGAGCTGCAGAAGCAGAGGTATGAAATGTTAACCATCTTATTCATTTCTCATTTCACAGATTAATCCTATTTATTGTTTTTTTCTGCACTCCGGCCAAAGAAGAACATGCGATTTTGAAACGCATTCGCCAATCATTTTCTAATCTATTAATCCGATTGATGGGTTCACACTTCATTACCCCCTTTCATCATCTGTGGTTCAAAATCTACCTCGCCTCTAGCTTTTTGCCGTTGAAGTTTACTATATGGTATAGGAGATGACTATTATTTCTCATAATTTCTCATGTCTCTTATGGTTTATGTCCGTGTAATGTAGTTTCTTCTTTGCCCCCAAAACTATGGAATTACTTGTTTTGGAGATTATTAGGGCTTTCTTTTGTGTGTGCGTAAATTCATGAAGGACATCTGACAACTCTGTAACAAGCATATCTCTATTGTAGGAACGATTATCAAGACTTGAAGCTGCCTTAGCAAGTAAAAGAGGTAGGTACTGAAGCATTCTAGATAAGCTATTGTACTAAGCTACGTTGTCCTAATTTCTTATATACATATGGAAACTTGCCAGACACAGGAAGTGAGGAACACTTGAAATTGATTGATGATCTTCAGTCAAAGCTTGAAAAGGCTACTGCAGAGTTAGTTTCAGAGAAAGAGAAGGTTGTGCTAAGTTTTTATAGCTTATCCATGTTTCATTTTGACGGACAATATTACATATCTATATATATATATATATATATTTCTTATTCATTGGTACAATTTCCAGGCTCAGAAGTATATATATATATATATATTTCTTATTCATTGGTACAATTTCCAGGCTCAGAAGCTTGCTGCAGAAAATGAAAGGCTTCAATACCGTATAATCCATCTCTCCCGAGCACTCAAAGAGGCTGATCTGAAGTTAGAGCAAGTAAGCATCATTAATTTCTCAACCAATCCTCTTACAATAACTCTATTTATGGAATTATTAGTGTCTCTGAAAGATAGTTTTGAGATTAGCAACCCCATACAAAAGTCTGGGCGAAATTTCTGTATATGTAGAAATTGTTGAACTAGCTTAATAGCTCTTAGAAAGGGCTAACTAGCTACTAAAACCAGGCTTCAGACTTTCAGGTGTAAGATTTGGAATTCGGCTGAAAGCTGATATTAGATGCGGTATACAATACACTTGAGTTGCCAAAGTCAACATAGATAGTGAGAAATTACGTTATTGTTTATTTAGGTTGCTCTTTTCTGTCCCTGCTCACGTCGTTTACAGCAATTTCGTTGGTTATTTGGATGATCTTATTAAGATGGTTGAGCCTATATTATATGCCCCTTCAAAAGAAATTGGATTTAATGAATGCTTTTTAGTAAAGTGTGGCTCCTGGCTGAATTGGCATTGCATAATTTCTTGACCTCAGGTTACAACACGGGAACATCTGGAAAGCATAAAGTTGCATGATTCTTAAACTTATTGGAAGGTCAGGATAGACAACTCCTTGCAGTGAAATCATAATTGAAGGATTCTCTGATGCCATTATTTTTGGTACAGGGGTTTTACAACTCAGGATTCTGTTCTGCCAGGTACCTTATAGTAGACATAAGAATCTCGTCCCATTATAAACCCAAGGGGGAATTGAGCTAGAGGCTACATCCCTCGATCTTTACATACCTGAAAAGGTATGATCAGGATCGTTTTAGTATGTTTTAAACATTTTCTTTACTTATATTTTCTTCATTTCGGTTGCAAGGTCTAAAGTGTCTTTAAGACATCCTTCGATTTCCTGATGTGCCTATTTTTTAATTCAGAAGCTATGCTAACTTTTCTCCATCTTTGAAGGTGGTTAAATCATTTACCTGCATAAAGAAGAGATAAAAAAAAAACATTTTCCCGTTTAGCTGATCAAGATTCAAGATCTCACTTGTTAGCTGTTGAATTTTGGAGGTGAAATCCCAAAATCTAATAAACAAAATGTTCATGAAATAGTAATGGTGATTAAAAGTTTTTATTTTTAATAGATAAAGTATTATAGTTAGAAATAAAAAGTTATAGACAATTGAGAAGTTATGAATAATAAGATTGAAATTTTTTTTTATTAGCAATTATAATTTTAAACATTTTTTTCATATAGCTAATAATATATGATTTTTATTAGACAATCAAAAGGTAACAATCACCTAGTTAGTTGCGTAGTGTACAGAAGTAACCGATATCGAATAATCATAGGTAATCACTGTCTTTTGGTTGGGAATTTAGATTCAAGAATTCTAATTTCTAAGGCGAGATATAAGACTTCTTATTTTTGTGTATTTAAAGATATTTTTCAAACATTGAAAGTAGTCTTTTACTTTTGTATTTTCGAAGATTATATTGGAAAATGAAAACATTAATAAAATTTCTTGAAATTTATACTTTCAAAGATAAAAAACTAAAAAAGTAATGTTTCAATAACGGTCAGGCGTGTCTC
Source organism: Chamaecrista fasciculata (assembly GCA_003254925.1). NCBI lineage: Eukaryota > Viridiplantae > Streptophyta > Magnoliopsida > Fabales > Fabaceae > Chamaecrista > Chamaecrista fasciculata. The sequence goes on from QANZ01017357.1 coordinate 114,440, forward strand.
CTCAACTCGACCATTGAAGAATCTAAAAATTCTATATAGTGCTTTCACTTTTATCAAGTATCAACTAACTAACAAGGAAGAATACCTATAAGTTACCAAAAAAAAAGGAAGAATACCCATACTATACATCTCATTCTCATTTACTCAGTAGTCAGTATTCGTAGTATCTCTGAATTGCCTGTTCACGTTCCTGTCACACTGCATTCTGATTTGTGTGAAAGAGTGTAACCCAAATGTAGAATTTAGGAACTGCTCAGTTGTAGAAGCAATTTTTCAACCAAACACGCTTTCTTAAGTTTAGAGGTCCCTTTCATATTTAGCTGCTTCGCCATTTCCCTTAGTTCAAGCAGCGTCATCTTCCTCAACCTATCAGGATTCAAAGCTTGGGTGGCCTCACTCTCATCATCACCATCTACTTTACTTTCCTTTTTCTGTATAGGTTTCTTATTTCCACCCATTTTGGCTGGCTGTGGATCACCTAGTTTCCCATCATCTTTCATAACTGCCTTTTCTGGCTGCACAATTTATGAACAAATGTTAGGGTCATGAGATGAGAAAAATGGTTGGCAAGTGTATAGATACCGTAGAGAGAGAGAGAGAGAATGTACTAAGGTTTGGTGAGATGAGGAGAGAGAGTTGACCCTGCTTTTATCAGCACATTCATCCTTCGAAATTGAAGAGCTTTTAAGCTTCTCGATACGTTGCTTCAAATCATGAATGTGAAATTCAGGCCGTTCAATAAAGGCTAATTCGCTCTGAAGTGATGACAAATCTTTTTCAAGCTCCTCAATTTCTTTGTCTTCCTTTGCTATTAAAATTTTCAAAACCTGAATGCAAGATTTCTCATTCAAGGCATCTTCTTCAATCACATCTACAAATTCTGGAAGAAAAACACTAGGGAATCAAATATAGGCTACATTAAGGATCTGACAACTGCAGGGGAAAGGAGTAAGTAATATATACCATGCCCAATTTGCGAGGAGTAGAAACCTTGATAACCTTGATCATCTTGATCATATGAGTATGACGAATCCCATATATTCCAATCCATGAATTGTAACTATATATCCTGAAATGAAAATGCAAATGCAAATGGTCAATTTGTTGAACAAAACACTCATCTTCCTCTAGGAATATGCCAATGGAGAGAGAAGCCCATGAAAGTTGACCTTTGTTTTGCTCCTAGTATCAACAAATGTAAACAAAAAATATATGCAAGTAGCCACAGTAGCAAAGCCACACTGACAGAAGAGAACCTATGAAAGTTTCAAACAAAAAGAACGAAAATTCAAGAAACATAAAGTATCTCTCTGGTATAAAGTGTAAAATAGGGATGTGTTCAGTACGCATTCAATCCCCAATAAACAACACAAGAAATATTTTTTAAAAAAAAGGCAACCAAAAATCAGAGGAAGACGAAGAAATTAAAGCAGGCATTAACTAATTCACTGAAAGCAACGAGACAATGAGAAACTGTAGTAGAATAAATAAAAAGACGAAAGTATGTTGAAGAAAGAAAGATAGTCAGTCTTTCCCGGAAGCCGTACAAGTAGTAAACTTCCGACGGTAATTTAGCTCTAACGGCAACGAATGAAACAGTATCTCAAGATGGAAAACTTTGAAAAATTCGCGAGCAGAAAACTGATAAAATTGCACGGTCCCAGGAAAGCCGCGAAATACGAAAATGCAATTGTGCCTAGGGTTTCGAGTTCCTCAGAAAAGAAAGAGAGAGGCCTTTTCAGTTTTTCGCCATTGGGATTGTGGGAAGAAGCCTCCAAGAAGAAGAGAAAAGAAGCGACGCTAGCCTCTGCTATTTGTATTTTCAATTTCAGAGAGAAAAAAAAGTAGTCAATGAAAAGTGAGAAGTGAGTACTGAATACGATAGTCCACAGTGAATGGAAAATTGGAAATAGAGACTTTCTTGAGCACCAAAATGGTAATTTCGTTAAAAAATATTACGTGGGGCCCACGTTTCGCTGGGTGATCTTGTTGAGATTCTGGACCGTTCGATTCGGTGTATAAACGGCCTATAAGTCTCTTTTTCGAATGGGGTCAACGAAGTAGAAGAAAACCCAGGAAAAGAGAAAGAGGCCGTTGATCTTAAATTGTTCCACGTGTTGGACACATAGATTGGTATCGCTATCTCAAAATTCTATGTGCGTCACGATCGCTTTTGCCACGTGGTATTTGAACACTCCTTATTATTTCAAGAATAAAATACATAGAATGATGATGATAATACAAGAATGAAGACAACATAAACCACTCTAGGGCAGCGACCTCACCATCCCCTGCTACAAGGTAGGGGTAGAAGGAAGACTTCGCAAGTATCTTGTGACATATTATGTGATCTGCATCCTCAAATCAAGGAAGCAGCATCAAGGGTTCTTTTAATATCTCCTTAAGGGATTCTCTCCTCAAATCAAAGAGCTAAATAGATTCTTAAAGAGATATCAGATTCCCCAAATTATATATTTTCTTATCAAAACCCAAACTATAAAAGATTGAAGAAAAATCATTTGAGGTAACTTCTCTAATTCAATCTAAATTGATTACTCAGAATATTACTCACTAACTTCAGCGGGAGACCTGCTATTCATTGTAAAGCCCTTGATTAGAACTTGATTCATCGTAAAAAAACATACATAAAAAAATGCATAATTTTGTTAAACCTTCTTATAAAAAAAAATTGTTAAACCTTATTTGTTACGTCAACTTTTTAAAAAAATTAAAAAATATATGAGGAAAAAGCATTTGAAAAAAGAATTCTTAGATTTTCGGCTTTGTACAATTCTTTTTCATATTAATATTTTCATCAAAAGTTTTTGCTACACATTACAATAGCTAAAGGAAAAAAAAAAGTCTTGATAATATCGATTAAACATAGCTTTTTATTATTGTTATGTCTAAAAAAAATATAAAATTCAATGGGAAATGTTGGGACTGAATCATTCTGTGTGTGTATGAAGAAAAGTTTTTATAATAAAAGTAATATTTACTTCAATAAATTTTTTTCTCTAAAAAAAAAAAAGCTAATTGTAAGGTTTTGAGCATACTTGAATAGTCGGATCAATGTACCCACACAAAGATCTAATCACAAATACGAACTTGGATCAATGAACCGGTCACGAATTCAAACACGAATCTAATTGCTCACAGTAAATAACACTGGTAGAAAGAAATAACGAGACTACAAGAAATCCTCCAGGTCTAAAGTCTGAATTTTCTCTCAAGAACTTAGAGAATCTCTCTCATATATGTATTATTTTGAATACTCTAATAATATGGAATATATAGTAGGGCTGCTTAATAACTAAGTCTCATAAAATCTCTTTCAAATAATTTAATATTATTTGAATAGAATTTTCCACAAATATCTCTTCACAATTTAATGATCTTATTATCTCATGATAATAAATAATTAATTAATCCAATTAATTAATACATTATATAATAATAATAAATATTATGGTTGACTTGGTCCAATCTACCAAAAGATAGACCCATATTTCGACATTAATTTTGACTAGTATGTAAAGATAAATTACCTCTAAAAAATAATTATTCTTTTAAATATATTAAAATTATAAACAAAATAATTCAATTACCTCTAAAAAATTATATACAAATTATTAATACGCTATACTTTTATACTTTAGGTAACAAAATCTTACTTTCTATGACTCAATGATGAGTGATATTATATTATTTATGTTCACCATATTTAAATTTCGAATTATTAGTGTTTTCCGTCGTCGGCTAGAGCATGGACGCGAAAGTTGGTGCAACATGTATTAAAACGACAAGTGTCCAGATCTTTGTCGTTTTATTCTCCAGGCGTCGCTTTCCCACATCATCATCATCATGCCTACACTCTACAGTCTACACTATATATAAACTTTCAAGTTTCATTTAATTATTCTTCCACATTAACCCAAAAAGTAAATAGTATATAAATCTCAAATATGAACACTTAATTCTACGTATAATAATAATAATAATAATAATAATAAATTAATAAATTGGTCCCTGAAAATTCGTTTAACTGACCACTCGATCCCTAAAAAATTAAAATGTACGATTAAATCTCTGAAAGATCAAAATGATATTTCTCTTAGTCTTCAAAGATTAAAATGATATACATTTTAGCCCATGAAAATAACTAATTAATATACCATTTTGATCTTTCAGAAACTAAATTGTATATTTCAATATTTCAGAATTGTTAACTCGATGTTCTTTCGTAACGATATTGTTAGTTTATCTAATAATAACAACCCAAATTTACGACTTTCCAAATGATAGTATATTATGATTAATGGGTAACTATGAATCAGTATGAATGAAACGACAACGAGCACCATTGAATGAGGAGATCTGAAGCAAGCAGCATCACACAAACACGACAAAAGTTGACTCGACCATGATGAGATCCGAAGGAAGCAGTAACCTTCCAAAATGAAAATGAAAATGAAAATAAAAATAAAAATAAAAATAACGCCCCACAGTGAAAAGGAGAGTTAATTGATTATTGATTAATTAATTAAAAAGGAGAGGGGTAAATTAATATTACTAAATAAGTAAAATTACGTTTTGAGTGAAGGAATTGAAATTGAAATGAGAGGTTCAAGTGCAAATCGAGGTAGTCACAGGCAGACGCAGAGGCTAAATCGCCATCGCGAAGATGTCGTTGTCGCCGTCGTCGAAGAAGGAAGCCATCTTCATTTCTTCTCTCATAATTCTATGGTATTCTTCCAACATTGGAGTCATTCTCCTCAACAAATACTTGCTCTCCAATTATGGCTTCAAATACCCAATCTTCCTCACTATGTGCCACATGACCGCTTGTGCCCTTCTTAGCTACTTTTCCATCGTCTTCCTCAAGATCGTTCCGCATCAGACCATCAAATCCAGGTCTCAATTCTTCAAGATTTCCACTCTTAGCGCCGTCTTTTGCGCCTCCGTCGTCGGTGGCAACATCTCCCTCAGATATCTCGCCGTTTCCTTCAATCAGGCCGTCGGAGCCACCACTCCCTTCTTCACCGCCCTCTTCGCCTATCTCGCCACCCTTAAGCGAGAGGCTTGGATCACCTACGCTGCTCTCGTGCCTGTCGTTGCTGGCGTTGTCATTGCGAGCGGGGTATGTACTATGTATTGTTTGTCTGTTTATTCTCTTTGCTTTCCTGGATCTTGTGCTTTTACCAGCTGAGAATTTTCTTCTTATGTTTTCGTAAAAAGTGCTGCTCCAGATCTGGAAATCTCTTTGTTGTTGTTGGTCATGAGCTGATCTACAATTGTTTGGAATTTAAGCTATCTATTTGTGGCAATATACATAAATTGCAATTTTCCTTGACAATAGTAGTTCTCATCTTCTTTGCTCGATTTAATTTAGGGTGGTTAACGTAAATACGGTAATATAAACAATCTATTAGTAGTGTCCATCCGTTTTTTATTTATTGTGATGTGATATGAATTCTAACCTATAATGGGAGCCACACCACAGTTTTGTTAAACGTCTTTTATTGGAGTTGCTTGATTCATGTATAATGCGTTCCCTAGAACTTGTGATAAATTGAGCCTTTTCTAGTTATGTACTATCTCTTCATCTCTGTGTTACTCTGGGCTGCATTATAATTTTTAATGTATCTTCTTCGGAGTTACAAGATTTTCTTGCTGGTGGCAGGGTGAGCCAGGGTTTCACTTGTTTGGATTCATTATGTGTTTAAGCGCAACTGCTGCAAGAGCCTTCAAGTCTGTTCTTCAGGGGATTTTACTTTCTTCTGAAGGGTAAACAATTTACTAGATATTTATCATTTATGATCTCTGGTTTTCATTTTGATAATGGCCCAATTAAAAACAAAAATCCTTTTTTGTTATCTCACCATTAAAAAACTGTCCGGCTAAAGTTAAGATGGTTAAATCTGCTATTTAGATATGAATTCATCCTCCTTCCTTTTGTACAATGCATTTATAGGGAGCTAAAACAGATTGCGAAAGATATCTGGGGAAGTTGTGACCTTTACTGCAACTTGAAGATACAATACTATACGATGTACTTTGTCAAATAAAAAAAGCATGGGAACTCTCAACATGTTACTGTGTGCTCAAATGGAAGAGTGTAAAAGCTGGTATAGTTGGGTCGAGTAATGAGGATATGCTTGACCAGTAATCTAGGATAATATTTATAGTCTATGGAACTTTATTTTAGTTTAAAAATTTAATTCCCTTAATTGATATTCTGGAATATATCAGCTGTTGCAATTGATCAGTTGCCAGGGTTGTGGAGTCTCTAGGATACTAAACTCCACAACCCTATTTTACTAATAGAACATCCTCTGTTGCTTGGGTGGGTAGGATCGATTCTTCAGTTCTGTGTAGATATTCTAAGATTGTTAACTTAAAACTTGAAAGTAGAGTTGCTCCTGCCAAGGCTTATGAAAAGAAGAGAAGATGATCTATCTTGAAGTCCATTTAGTAATCTCTGAGAAAAATGACTTGGAGCTACAGTTCTACTTACCAGAAACAATATTGAAAAACATAGAAATAGACTAGGAATTGTAGCTGCTGCCTTCATGTAAGAGTCTTCCAGGCTTTGTTACTTTCGTCTCTCATGTATATGATTGAATCTAACCTATTTGTTTTCAACATATTTATTGTCCTGGGCCATTTAGTTTGGTAGACCAATATGAATGCACCTTTTATGGTTGCAACCAACTAGTTATAATGTTAAGTTTACTTTTAATTTAACAGGGAGAAGTTGAACTCGATGAATTTGCTACTGTACATGTCACCAATTGCTGTCGTGGTCTTGTTGCCTGCAGTTCTTATCATGGAGCCGAATGTCATAGAAGCCACAATAGTTCTTGCAGGGGAGAATAAATCTCTCTATTTTCTTCTTTTGCTTAACTCAGTTACAGCATATGTTGCAAACCTATCAAATTTCTTGGTGACTAAACACACAAGTGCTCTGACACTCCAGGTTTGCTTACTACTACTGATTATTTAGTTGAAAGCTAAACCGTTCCTATCGAAGTCAAACTGTTTTGCTGAAGCATGTGACAATGGGTTTAATTATACTATTTAAACTACACCAAACAATCAATAGCAATCTAAAATGTCCACTTTATGTTATATAAATTATATTTTATTCATATGTTTCCCTTTATGGATTTCTAGAATTTTATGCTTGAAATATCACAAGAAAAGCAAATACTATTATGTTTGCACTCTAATATTATGTGAAGCAGAAGTTTATTTGCTTTTCTTTAAGCAAACAAATCACTTAGGCACTTGTCATGATGTTGACATATTCCATTTAGTCCCCTTAAGATTTGATTCTGCAAGCTGCATCTTTCTGAATATACACTTGTGCCTTAAAAATATTTTTTTTTGGAAAAAAAAAGCTTTGATATATTTTGATGTTGATTCACTGAAATTTCCCTCTCAAATGATGTGAACTAGGTGTTGGGCAATGCAAAAGGTGCCGTAGCTGTTGTGATATCAATCCTTTTATTCAGAAACCCTGTGACTGTTGTTGGCATGGCTGGCTACACAGTAACTGTAATGGGGGTAGCTGCATATGGAGAAACAAAGAGAAGGTTTAGATGAAAAAATCCTTCATATTTATTTTTTCTCCTATTTCCTTGTGTAATTTGTTTTGTTCTAGTTTTTCCTCCTGAACAAGATTCTATTCTTTGTAATGTGACTCTATAGACAGGTTGGGTGGGGAAAGTGATTTTTTAGTCATCTTACACTGTTGTATGTATCGCATAAATTAAAATATGTACCCCTCTGTTAGATTTTGTCAAGCAGATTTCTGCTAATTTTCATCTAACTTTTTGTTCAAAGATTAAAAAAAAACGCTCTTCTCTGTGAATTGATCAGTTAAAATATTTTAAATATCTCTGTTGTTTGTGTTTGCTTTGTCTCTTTATGTAATGAACCTCTGTTTTGAATGATATTAATCACCGTTTACTTAAAAAATAGAATATAGTACCTTGTTAGAAACTAGCAAATAGAAATCCTTATGCTGATTCGTAAATATGCATAATTGGATAATAGATTTCATACCATAGTTTGGTGTCCGGTGCAGAATTACCAATACCAAAGAGGTGTTTTGGGCTTAACAGACATTTATGACAACCAAAAGATGCCTAGAGGCTATAGGCTAGATCAGATTAAACGCCACAAACTACCAAACATGGTGTAATGTTTAACCATACTTATAATGCCAAATAAAATGTCTACTAAATCAAACAATTGAAAGACATGATAAGGATAAGTCCGAAAAACATGTTAGGAATTTCTATTAGATGAAAAAAAAAAGATCTCTCATGAAGTCAAAATGTACTTGGGTTAGATGTGTGGGTCAAGGTTCATTCAAATTACAGAACAGTTCTGTTTTCCTAAAAAAAAAAGACAGGCCTGGGCTTTGCCCCTTTAATCTCCAAAAAGGCAAAAATAAGCAAAAAAAAAGGGCCCCAAGGACTGGAATGCCATGCACCACTTATGCTCAAAGAAGAGAAACGGAGGAGAAATCCCACCATCTTGGCAAGTTTTAAGCCATCTCAGGACCAGAAGGCAGTGCCTCATAGCCATCGTGGTGTGACTGTTGAGAATCTTTTCCAATTGGAATGCACTTCACGATAGCAGCTATGGGCAAGCTTATCGCTCCAATTACCACACTCAGTAACCAGAATTGCCAGCTCAGAGGCACAGTGCTCGCAAAAGTTCCTAGGAACTCAACTATGATTACTTGAAATGCCACTGTGGAAGAAACCACTGCTACAAATATCCAACTGTCAAAAATGCCTCTGAATATGTTTATCTTCTCTATGTCTCGGCTGTTAATCTCGTTAAAAACCTATCAAAAGACGCAAAGAAACAATGAGAAAACAACCAATCAATTATATACGCAGAGCATAGAATTATGACCCTGTAGATTATTCACCTGGCAAAAGACAAAGGAGTTGAATATCAAAGTGTTGAGGATGCTCGTTGCATCTAAACCAGTGAGTCCCAGAAGCCTCTTTCCGTCAAAGTTGAGGATTGCAAGAACGATTAGTTGATATATACTTTGACCAAAGATGTTCCTCCACATGCCTTTGGTGATAAAGCTTGTTCCTCTTCCAACTGGGGCTCTCTGCATGAGTCCATCGTTAGGAGGTTCAGTAGCAAGGGCCAATGCACCCAAAGTGTCCATGATCAAGTTGACCCAAAGAAGCTGAACAGCCGTTAGTGGAGCAGATCCTGAAAGAAAAGCATATAACTATTATTAATGCTGTTCCTAGACACTTCTGACGGCAATGAATGAAAAAGAAAAACATTTCTAAAACAATCAATAAACCTGTGATGCAAGCCGAAACAAAGTTGATCACCAGAGCAACAACATTTACAGTTAACTGAAACTGCACAAATTTTTGGATGTTTATGTATACGGCTCGTCCCCATTTGGCCACATTGACAATAGTTGTGAAGTTATCGTCCATTATAATGACATCAGCGTTTTCTTTCGCAACCTGTAAAAGGTATGATTCCATCAGAAAATATAATAACATTGATAATATAAAATATCAAACCGGCACAAATAAATGTAAGTGATGTAATCAAATTGTCACTCAAACACTTCGAAGTAATCAAATCATCAAATGTCAACAGTTATCATTGCAATAGGGTAAGTAGATTTAGAAGGTACGAAGAGCCAAAAAGGTGATAAAGTACTTAAAAAGGTTAAATGTTTAGTTTTAGAAAAAGTAGTAAAGGCAAAAACCTCGGTTCCAGCTATGCCCATGGCAAGTCCAATATCTGATTCATGCAGTGCAGGAGCATCATTGGTTCCATCGCCAGTGACAGCAACAACCTCACCAAACATATCCCGCAGATGGTTTACTAAGGTATGTTTGTCAAGCGGTAAGGATCGTGCCATTACCTGTATCCATATTAACCACATAAGAACACAGGAATCTCAAGATAGTTGAAACTTGAAAGTCACAAAATTTAAAATCACATCAAAACCTGAATGCTGGGTATGACATCCTTCTTTTGGTCAGGAGTCAGTTTTCGAAATTCTGATCCTTCAATGGCCACACCACCTTCAGTAAGTATACCACATTCTTTAGCTATAGCCCTAGCTGTATTGATATTGTCACCAGTGACCATGCGAACTGTTATTCCAGCAGCTAAACAAGTTCGAACAGCTTCTTTGACCCCAGGACGCACAGGATCCTTGATTCCTACAATGGCTATCAATGTATAACCATTATCAGGGATGTTGGTTTCATCTTCGGTATCATCTATATCTTTGACTGCCAAGCAAAGGGTTCTTAAAGCTTCAGAGGCAAAACCATTTATTACATCAGAGGCATTCTTTGCCAGGTCTTCAGGAAGATCAACAGGATTTCCATTGCAATCAATAATTTTGTCACACATGGTTAATATTATTTCTGATGCACCTTTGCAGAAAGCTCGAACCCGTCCATCAGGAAGACGCACGAGAACAGACATCTTCTTCCGGACTGAATTGAAGGGCTCCAGCTTAACTATCTTGTACTCTCTGCGCTGAGCATCAAAATCACCACCCAAAAGCAAGCCAAATTCCATCAGTGCTGATTCTGTTGGTGTTCCCAGTATAGTGTTCTTTCCATCCTTATCTTTAACTACTTCAGAAGAAGTGTTTTGAAATATAGCCTGGAAAAGGATGCTCAGAACTTCTTCAGATAACTCTGTTTTCAGCTTGTCTCCACTCTCTTTTCCTTTTATCTCGGAGGCTTTTTCGCATATCCATATTTTATTAACCACCATATGGTTAGTGGTCAAAGTTCCCGTCTTATCAGTGCAAATGCAAGTGGCTGAACCCATTGTTTCACATGCAGCGAGATGCCTAACAAGCGCCTTGTCATTCATTAATTTTTTCATTGCAAAAGCAAGGCTGAGTGTTACAGCCAATGGTAATCCTTCAGGAACTGCAACGACTATTATGGTGACAGCAATAGCAAAGTAGTCCAGCATCTTCATCGCATCATTTGAAGACCAATGAGAGAAGTCACCATTCATTATTTTTTCCCACAGAAACCTTGCTGTCAACACTATAAATGTCAGCACAGCAAAAGCCAAACCAATCTTACCAATAATAGTAGCAACTCCATTCAATTTCACCTGCAATGGTGTCTCATCCTCTCCACCCTCGCTTAGAGTTTCCATCAACTTTCCCCATTCAGTCCTCATGCCAACAGTTGTCACTAACATCTTCCCCTGACCATCTTGCACTTTAGTTCCCGAAAGAAGGAAAGGTTTTTCTTCATTTATATGAACTGGTTCGCTCTCACCTGACAAACTCGATTCGTCAATCAGCAAGTTGTATCCCCCAATGAAAATTCCATCAGCTGGAACTTGATCCCCCGTCGACAAATGAACAATATCTCCTACTACCAGATCATAAATTGAGATCTTCTTTCTTTTCCCATTCCTAGTGACCTGAACAAAAATTTTTTTCTTCTCTTTGTCCAAATCCCTGAATTGCAGCGATTGCTGGTAGTCACTGACAGCAGTAACCATGACTACCAAGAATATACTAAGTATGATTCCCAAACCATCATACACACCCTTGGGCCACCCTTCAGTGGCAATCCCTACACCTATAGATACAATAGCACAAACCATGAGAATGATCAGAGTTAAGTCATGCAATGCGTCCCACACAAACATCAGGAAGGTTTTAGCAGGTTTCTCTGTATAACGATTAAACCCATAAATCTGTTGTCGGGTATTTATACTTTTTTCACTAACACCTTCATCCACTGAGACAGACAATTTTGATGCAGCCCCTTCAACTCCTCCAAATAATTTCAGTTTCTTATAATCGTGGCCACGAACTATGGAGGCAATGTCATCTGGATTAATACCAAAACCAGCTTCTCTTGCCTCTTCTGATAGACTATAATCAACTCGACCACCAGCTACATTGGAAAACCAAATGAAAATGAACAAATCAATAGTTTCAAAGCATTATATAAACTTCAGCTCTCACAGATTCGAGCACTATACCATCAATAAACTGCAATGCGGCCTTTTGAACATAGAGAGCAATCCTAATCGTTTCCTGATAATATATGGAAATTATTAGCCAAAATGTTCAGAACAATGATTGTATAGGACAATAACAATTGTGTCCTCAGGAAGAGCTTGTGGAATCAAAACCCAGAGGGAAGTGGATCCTCTACAGTACAAATACAGACCATGTCTTATAAGATCATGCGCAAACAATACTTAAGTCATCCTGTAACACGTGTAATGGCATTACATTACTTCAATGCCAAAAGTCATTATTCAAAACATTGGGTTGAATATCTAAAGATCAAATATATTTTATCAAAAAAAAAGCTTCACACTTTCTAAAACCAAAAATTTGGAGCGTGTTAATTTATTAGCTGAAAAAAAAACTCAGCAAGTTATAGTTTAATAGTTTAGTAGACTATGGTTTAGCTCGTTTTTCACACTGAAAACATGAAAATAAAATATCATATGCATGTCATGATACCTAAAAATTTCTCTAATTACTTGAGTTTCGTTCTCAAAAAGCCTTAAATTTGATCTTTAGCAAATTGAATCCTCAGAGATCAGAATCTTTGAAAATTGGGGGGAAAATTAGAAAATACTGTGTAATGTGTATGGAATTTGAAATTTTAATTGGCGAAGCAAGAATCGGTCATGGTTACATAGGAGAATGATTTTTATATCAATTTTGAGGAAAAAAAGATATTAGGAATTACGTTTTGGAGGCATAAATTGAAGAATACATGTTATATCTTATATTATATGGCTCCACCCCTTTCTGGTCGTCCATGTTTAAAAGTTAAAACTATAGTCTATGAAATTAAAAATAAGAGAAAATTTACTATTTGGTCTCTCTTTCTTTACTAAGTTAACAATTTAGTCCCTTATTTATTTTATATACATATTGGGCACGCAAAGCCCCCTAGTTGTATTATATCTTTACATAGGAGACTGAGCTATATACTATGTCGTCTCCCAACGTTATGTTAATGTCAATCATATTTCTTAAATAAGTCCATTTGGTATTAATAAAAAAATGATGTCAGGTTAGCGTTTTCAGTTTTTAAGAAAAAACTGTAATTTAAGATAACAACGAGTTAAGATATTATTAACATTAAACAAGATTTAAGGATGAAAAAACTTGCTTCAATTTTATACATCAAACAAAAAGGACTTTTCCCAAATAAATCACATAACATGTAGCAAAAATTCTAATTATTGGCTCACGCCCTCACCAAACCCTCCGCCCATGTTGACATCATGAATTCCACAATAAGTTAGTATTTTGCTGTTCAAGTCAAAGACATTGATTTTCATTGAACCTATTCATAGTTTCGTGCTTTTTCCTAATCAGAAATTAAATTCTTCAAAAAAAAAAA
>QANZ01017357.1:151339-178780 GCA_003254925.1 Chamaecrista fasciculata
TATATATATATAATATTATTATAATATAATATGTATAAATATATATATATATATGTGTGTATGTGAGAGAGAGAGGGGGGTATGAGTAAGAAAAAGAAAAAAAAATAGTAAGAAATGATGAATGGAGAGAGAAAGTTGTAAGTGTAATAAATGAGGGTATTGAAATTTACCATTTTGCCAAATAACTTTTTTATATTTGTATTAAAGTATAGGTAATTATAGGTATTTGAGTAGGGGTATGTTAGTAATTAGGTATGAAAAATGTAATGAAATGATGTTGTAATGAAATAATATTTTTGTAATGAGTTTGTAATTGAAAAATAAACAGTTGTGTTGCACTGTAGATCAAGTTATGTATTAAAAATGAAGATAATGAATTTGTATTGGGTTTATAACCCATTCCCAAACACACCCTAAGTTCAGTTTCAATCTCTAGCTATTATTGCTTTTTTATTTTTCTATTTGGCCAAACAATTGATGTGGATTTACCATATGATCCACATAATGCAGATATTACTAGGACTTCTTTATGATAAATTGACAAGTTCCTACTTGGATTACATAATATTGTTGCCTTAGACTTTTATTCAACTTTTGCTTCAGATGTTGTTGCCTGGACAAGGTGGTGAGCTATCAGCTATTTATGTGGTATCCGTGTTAGAGAATTACTGGACATTGGAAAATGAAACCGATTGATAACAACTGAATTAAGTTTGAACACAACAAAAGAAAATTAAATAGTGGTTATAAGCAATAAAAACACCCAAAAAAAAAAATGTTCTCTTTGAATTTTCGCCAATTACTCCACTTGCTCAACTGTGAAGTGAACAAGACTTGAGCTTGTCTACAATTCTGAGATTTTGTTGTTTGTCAATTTTCCCACGATTATTATCAGATGATAGCTTCATTTTGTCATTTTGTCATGTGAGGTGTGAGCTTTTGTGCTTGAAACTTGAACTATTAGCAACTCACTTCATATGAAAAGTGAAAAACATAAAGGTAAAAGTATAATTAACATTCAAGATCTTAGCTTGCTCAGTAATTTAATCGTGTCTTCAAATTTATGACAGAATTGCTAGTACTACCATGTTTAAATCTCAATTAAAAAGGTTATAGATGCAGTAAGAAAGAAAGTGTTTTTATAACCTTTCTTACCATCTATTTGCACATTATGTAGGTAACTTTAATACACAAGCATATCAATGAAGCACACAAGATGAAGAAATTGTATATATTTCAATCATCATAATTGCCAAAAATCCTTAAAATAGTAAACCAAAATCTGCTTCTGTCCCAACTCCCAAAAGTTCATAATGATGATTGATGATCATGAGGTAGGTTACAACCACTTGGGCAAAAGCTTCACACAACTTTCACTGATCCATAACCACCTCTAACCTTTTTATATACCACTCTCTTTCTCTGTTTTCTATTGATTTGGTCGTCCACAAAACATTACGAGACTTAAATTCTATCATATTTATTGCAGGTTCTCGACTTCATTGGTTCATTTGTACGATGGTGGTTTCTCCGAGCATCTCTAAAAAAACTTCACAAATTACATCTTGATAGTTCGTCATGTAATATCAATTTTCTCCTGAAACTGTTTGAATATTATGACCAGAAATCTTCATTTCATACTTAATTTAATCTTCATGGAAGAAGATGTGGTTCACTCATCTTTCGTACAACACGTTGATTCCTGGAAATTGACCCAGGTTCATATATACAGTATACACAAACATATGTATGATATAATATGAAACTTAAACAAGAAAATGCACGCACAAAATGAGATAAACATGTATATAATGTTGGGGGATTTCTCACGATAATTTCGAGTCGCGTCTCTAGAACACTGTCCTGAAGAGATATTCCGGTATCCCACTGATTGGAAACCGGCACTCTCACAGGATTAAACGAAATCTTCCTCAATGTCACACAGAGAGGGATACAGAATAGCAAAAGTAATTTTAGAGACTCTGATACAAAAGAAGAAAGAGGGAGGCTACACATTGTTTAGAAACTATGGTTCTCATATATGTATATAATAGGTCTAATAAAATATTTATTTAATTATAATAATTAATAAAATATTTATTAATTATAATAATAAATAAAATAATATAACAAAAATAACCTCAACCCTCATATCTCTTTTGTGTAGGCAATGTGGGCTTATTTTACACACTCAATATTAGACTTAGGTCCAACAATCCCCCACATGTGTAAAATAAAGAACCACATTTCTCATGAGTCTCACCCATGGGCATAACCATTGTATCTAGTGTCTTTCCGACTATGAACTAGACCTAGACCAATAACACATAGTACACAGAGTAGTCAGTGAAGCCTGCTTCTATGAACCAACTACTCTTGTTGTATACTAGAGGCATTAAGAGTCAGATTATACCCCCACATTTCTGCTATTAACGACGTTTTTGCGCGTTACAACGGCCGTGCGCGTGCCTGTTTCATAATGAATGCTCTAGAGATTTCGCCAGAATCTCATAGGAGCGGCCCCACTCCACATTCATCGAGGTGATTTCAATAAAGTGTATCTGCACTTATACACGATCCCGTAGGAATATGAAATCATTAAGTACCTATGTACAACCTCACCAAAAATGCAGTATAGCACTATCACACACCATAGGAAGGGATATTTTAATTTAGTGCTACCAGAATTAACAGACGACTTGTTCTTCCCATTGAACCTTATTCATGGGATCACCAATCACAAAGGTTGGGTTGCCATCGTGGTTAATTTCAAGTTGGCTTAAATTCCATTCCCCTCGATGTTTCAATAATTTGTGTCCTCCCAAGAGGCTTCGTAAACGGATCCGCAAGATTTACACTAGTTTTTACATAATCAATTGAGATTACACCATCTTTTAGCAGCTGCCTCACAATATTATGTCTCAATTGAATATGTCTGCTTTTGCCATTAAAGGTCTTATTTTTAGCCGTAGCTATCGCTGATTGGCTATCACAGTGTAATGAAATGGATGGAATTGGTTTGTCACCTAATGGGATATTTGCTAAAAAGTTTTCCAACCACTCAGCCTCAGTTCCAGCCAACTCCAAAGCAACAAACTCAAAATCCCTTAAGGATTTAGTTATAAAGCTTTGCTTGGCTGACATCCATGTGACAACACCACCACCAAACATAAACACATAGCCATTAGTGGATTTTGTCTCATCTGAATTTGAAATCCAGTTATCATCACTGTATCCTTCTAATACAGCGGAAAATCCACTATACAATATACCATAGTTTATGGTACCTCTCAAATATCTTAATCTTACCAAGGCCTCCCAACGTTCATTGTTTGGACAATGAGTATATCTGCTCAATCTATACACAACATAAGCTATGTCAGGCCTGGTATAATTTATTAAATGCAACAGACTCTCAATAATCCGTGCATATTTAGATTGAGCCACAAGATCTCCTCTATTTTTTAATTGCACACTAGAATCATAAGGAGTACTCACAGGAGATCTATCATATTGTTCAAACTTTCTCAAAATCTTCTCAATATAAAGTTCTTGAGAAAGTAAGATACAATTTTCATTCCTTAAACCTCTCATCAGCAATTGCTTCTTTCATTGATCTCTGTAGACGAAAAAGAGGCTCCTCGGCTTCGAACGATTTTATCGAATCACGAATCCTCGCAGCTTCTTTATAATCCTCCGATTTCGCAGCTTGCTCCATTTGACGCTTCATTAGCAAGTAGGTGTGGCTCCGAGATAGAAACGAGCTCGTACTTGAACTTCGACTTGTACTCTCATTCTCTCCCTTGCCATTCTCATTCCTTTCTACAGCACATGCTACGATCCCTCTCATTCTCTTCGGGTTCGTTCTCTTTAGGTTTATGCAATTCACCCATTGCCTCCCTGAGGAATCTGACCACACATCCTATTATAGCTGACATTTAAGGACTGAAAAAATCCACCGCTTTCAACCCCTCCGGAAGCTGGTCGTAGATCATGTTGTGATTCATATCCAACGATATCAAGCTAATGGGGAAGTCCACTTTGGCGACGTCAAACGCCAGCATGTTCCTCGAAACGTCCACCATCTGCGTCGTTTTGTTCGACCCGAAAAGCATGGACGCGTCTCCCACCAGCTTGTTCCTTTGCAACTCGATCCGGTTGGGGTTTGTGTTGGCGAGGGACGCTGGAATCTTTCCCGAAAGCTGGTTGTGAGATAAATACAAATCAGGGGAGCTATTGAAGGATCCGAAAGGCGGTGGAATTAGGGATTATTGATTCGGCTCATCATAGTGTTGAAGAGACGATGAAGGCTGCGATTGAAATAGGGAAGGATTTGGTGAAGAAAGGATTTTTTATCTCTCTTCAGATTGTTGGGGGATTTCTCACGATAATTTCGAGTCGCATCTCTAGAACACTGTCCTGAAGAGATATTCCGGTATCCCACTGATTGGAAACCGGCACTCTCACAGGATTAAACGAAATCTTCCTCAATGTCACACATTGTTTAGAGACTCTGATACAAAAGAAGAAAGAGGGAGGCTACACATTGTTTAGAAACTAGGGTTCTCATATATGTATATAATAGGTCTAATAAAATATTTATTTAATTATAATAATTAATAAAATATTTATTAATTATAATAATAAATAAAATAATATAACAAAAATAACCTCAACCCTCATATCTCTTTTGTGTAGGCAATGTGGGCTTATTTTACACACTCAATATTAGACTTAGGTCCAACATATAATAGTACATGTCTAGGCTCAACTGAAATTTTGTAAATCTATATTTTGATAATATAAATATATAATTAAAAATGTTATCAATTTTCAGTAACTAAATCATTAATTTCTTTACATAAATAAAAGAAATTAAAAATTAACCTATAAATTGAGAAACTCCTCCAAAGCAAATCCATTTAAAATTAAAGCTCGTTGTTTTTGGGACATTGGGCCCAGGCCCAGCGTTTGTTTTAGGGGTCAAATCATACAAAGCCCAGACCACAAAAAACCGAAGAGGGACTATGCGGGGCCCACCATGTCTCACAGGAAGATAGACGTCGATGGTATATGACTTGACTTCATGTTCTTTCTTTTTCATAAAAGACTTGACTTCTTTATGTTTGGAATGATACAAATATGAAATATAGTTGGCATTAATATTAAATATTAGGTTAAAATACATTAAATTCTTTTCATAGAAAAAAAACATTAAATATTAATTTAAAATTCATTAAATCCTAAATTCTTTTCATCCATCTCATGCGAACCTCATTCTCTTTAGAAAATAATAATAAAAATAATATGAGCCAATGCTCAAGCTCCCTCACTAGATTCATCATAATTAGATTCGTTTGATTAAAAAAATACATAATTTAATTCTAGAATATTATTTGGAGATAGAATACTTACCCATTTATAAATAATAATATCAAACTTTTCAGAAAAAAATCTCTCTGATTCTCACAATTCCAGACGATGGGTCATAGACTCACATGGGATCCATAGATCAAGTAGTGATGGTTTCTTGTGTTTATTTATGGAGTTTTGCTATAAAAAGTTAGATAATTTTTGTTATTTAATTTGTAGTTATTGGATTTATCTTTTTTATTTTGAGATTTGTGTAATAAATTTTATTGTACAAATTTCAAGATAAAAAAGAAAGATTCAATAATTACAAATTAGATACAAAAATTTTATCTAGCTTTTTAATAGATTTTTCCTTGTTTATGTATATATTAGTATATATGTGTAAATTCAAAACATAATAATTCCCAATCCCAATTTAGTTTTTTATTTTTAAAAATGATGGTAAGCATGTGCATGATATGTTCATGAAATTACGTTGGGTTTTGTGACCACCGATTCAAGCACTTACTAACAGAAAGACACCACTGGTTGGCTTCATCATACCACACAAATATATATAAGCTTTATACAAATCTATCAGAGATTCAGTTCTTTGAGTTCTGCGTTATTTATGAATAAAAGTCTACGCAGAACTTTTCATTCTGTGTTATTATAATAAATTTTAGTAGGAATAGGATTCTTTGAATTTTCAATTTATAAAAATTTTATGAAACTAAAAAAATTAAAATAAGATAGTACATTTTATATACTAAATTATTTTACGTACTCAAGTTTTGAATCTCTAGTTTTTTCTTTTTTATTTCAGTTGACTGTGTAAAAGTAGTTGAGAGAATCGTCTATTTTCATTTAGGTAGCTTGTTGGATAGTTTTATTATTATATTACATTATATATTGAGAAGTTATATTTTTTGATTATTAAATATGAACTGAAACAATGATTTAGTTTCTAAATAATATGAAATTACAATTAGACACCATCATCGTCATTCGATGGCCATCGTTGAATAGGTGTACTAATTTGAATGCATTTAAGGAATTCATGTAATCGAACATAAGTCAAATGTCCCTCAGCTTTAGAGATGAGAAATGGGTTTAGTGGTTTAGGGATGAGGAAGAAGGTAAAGAATATGGCACAAAAGCAAGAAAATTACCAATAAATCTTTTCAAACACATATTCCAAATTTGTCCTTGCTTCTCTTGTTTTTCTTTTCTTTTCTTTTTCTGAAATGCATCAAGCCAAATGTGAGAATGGCGATGAGGTTTTGAAGTGCCATTTTCCTTTCTTTCTCAAATTATTAATTCTATTAATTTCCTTTCTTTTCGGAAACTTCACAATCAAAATCTCCATAACCTTTGGCAATATATATAATAGAATTAATAAATAATTTATATTTAAACATGTTACATGTTCCTTATTAAAAAAAAACATATCACATCCAAATTAGACCACCGATGTTAAACACTTAGCAGACATACCAACGTGACCTAAATGAAAACTGATATTATTTTCTAATTTATTCGGAATTTTGGATCCACTTGTAAAAACACTTAAAATGCACTTAAAAGAAAAAAAAACTTACGCCATTAATTTATTTGAAATAGCACTTGATAATTCACTATTCACATGTGGTTTACAGTTTCCGAATTCGGGACCGGTTCAACCGCCAACCAAATACAAGAGCGAGTAGGTTCAACCAAAATAACCAAATTAGCATTTGGACCGGATTGAACCGGTCGAAAACCGGGTCCAACCGCCCCAAAAACTGGTGGTTTACCCAATTTTTAAAAAAAAAAATTTTTGAAAATAAAAAAAATGATTAAAAATTATAAGAAGGCAAAGTGGAGGCCCTCATTCATCTTTTATCCTTCTTTTTCATTTGTTCTTTTAATATTTAGAATAAAATAGATTACTAATTATATTAAAAATAATTATTTGTATCATTATAGAGGATTTATATTTAATATATAAAAAATAATTATTTATTGTATCATCCGGTTCGACCAATGGTTCGACCGATTCGACCAATCAGACCGTGAACCGAACACTAGTTCGAGTCTTTATCCGGTTCGGTTTTGACAACTTTGAAAAAAATGTTTATTCTTTTTATTATTATTATTATTCTTGGGGTCAAACAAGGCGCGAATCAAGGTGAGGACGTGAGATGATGAGAAAAAAAACTTCACATTTATGATTTTTTTTCTCTCTCTCCATCACATCGATCACGAAAACATAATACGAGAGAAAGAAAAAAAAGACTAGGGGAGGTGTTCTTTGGACAAAGAGTTTCCTAGTTTTCAACATATGATTTACCAGATCCAGTGTTGTCAGAATCGAACCGTTTAATGATTCGGACAAGTGTTTGGTTTACGGTCTGATGGGTTTAATCAGTCGAACCGTTGGTCAGACCGAATGACGTAATAAATAATAAATCATAATTACTTTTAATATATAAAATATAAACACTATATATTATTTTTAGTATTCAAGAAATAAAAACAATTACAGGCACAATTAGATATATTTTAATATATATTTAATAAATATGTATATATATATATATATTTGAAATTGGCTTTGGAGTTTGGTCCCTTAATTGTTTTACTATTTTTTTTATCCCATCTTTACAACCAAACATGTGACACATTTGTGGGGGCTTTTTTGGGAATATTCACTTTTTACTTGTTGTCCTAGTTGCTTAACTCCTCTCCGCCGTTTCTTTTTTTTATATCTCATTTAAAGATGTTTCTACGGTGGCTTTGTTCAAATTTCTTTGTGATTCTGATCTTGCATCCTTCAAGCACGAGCAACATGAAAGAAATAGGAGGATAGAGGGAATACCTTCAAACTTTCACGAAACAAGCTTCAACGACGCGGCGAGCTTCGATGGAAAGCGTTGACGGCGTGGTGAACTTCAGCAAGAAATATCAACTGTGTGGCGAGCTCTGGCGATGAAGATGATTAAATGAGAGGGTTCGACTTCAGGATTCATATTCATTAATTTTTTTTTCATTTGAAAATCAAAACTGTGTTGTGCTGTCCATGAAAAAAAAAAAATAGACCGCCGAATCTTAAGCGGTTCGGCGGTTCGACCATGGTTCAGCGGTTAAATCCGGTCCAATCCGGTCTAATTGTTAGTTCGGTTTTTAAGGTTAGACCAACTCACTCTTCTATTTGGTTCACGGTTAGATCGGCCGGACCATCCGGTCCGGTCCGATTCTGACAACACTGACCGGATCCTCAGCAGTTCCAAAAGGTTCTTGTGGAGTTCGTCTAATCTCATCCATTCATATAATCAACACATCTTGTCTTGCCACATCATCAAATTAATTGAAATGCACATCTTTTATTTTTCTCCTCTGGCTCCACCTAGAACAACATCTTCCCCTTTTTTCCTACTCAGTGATCACTATTGGGCAATGGCGATAGTCTTTTCCTGTTCCCTTATGTTTTGTAATTTTAAAAATCACCATTAACCGACTGTTCTGCTATGGTGGACATATACGGGCTCTATTTCTCATGCGAAAAGCTTCGTGAGCAGAGACCTCTTTCCCCTCGTTGTTGCTTCGCATAATCGGATCGAGAAGCTTCCACGGTTTCGACAACACTGCTTTAATTTAATATATTAGATAATATGTAGTGATCTTTTGGTGCAGTTTCTTCATAGATTTATTATGAAGTCCCTACTATATACGTGTAGCCTTGCCTTTCAAAGTGTAAACTCTTGCTTTATATATATATATATATATATATTTAGCCACACACATGCCCACATGCCTCTCTTCTCTTCTCTTTGCTGTGAGGGTATATATACTCTCTCAGATCGAGCTAGAGAGAGAGAGAGATGGGAAAAGAAAAGAAGAAAAAGCTAATAGATAAAGCCCAAATCTTGTCCATTATCTATGTGTAGAATCTCATACGAGACATCTAGATCAAAGTATCCCAAAATCCTATAAGTTTTCGCAAGGATAAACCATAAAATTGAATCCCCTCCACTGGACAATATTTTTGCAGAAGACATGAGACAAAAATTGTCAACTAAAACACATATTATGGTTAAATATATATATACAATACAAAGTGGTTTATCCTGCTATAATTGAGAAATGAAAATGACAGTAAAATGAGAGTTGAGTGAATTTTGGTTCAATTGTCAATATTTGTATACATGTATGAGGTTTTAGTTATTGCTTTTATATATGCTAATTGATCATCATAGCTTATTTGGACTTGCTAAATTGACAATTGAACCAAAATTCAAGTCAATTCATGGAAAATCTGATTGTATTACAATTTAGTGTTTCAATTACAATATATTCAGCATTGTCTTAGCTACTACATCTCAATGTTTAATACTTCAATGATGCAAAATTACTACATTGCTAATAATTTTCCTATTACATTCAGATTCAATGTTTAGCATTTCTACGTCCTTCCACTGCTAGTTTTGTAGATTCCATGGATGTTGAGAGTTTCTCCTTCGTCCCACTTCTTGCTCTGTTAGATTCATGAATATTGAACATTTCTTCATCCTCCCATTTCTTGAAGATCTAGAGAACAAAAGAGAAAGATTACATGTTAATCATTGAGGCATATTATCAAACACCTTGAGGGCATCATTTAAAACAAGAATTTCTTGTGTAATCCTAACTAAATAACATCCATTTTACAATCACAAGACAATTTACAATAAAACAAAAACATATGATGGTCAAAAAACAAAAGAAAGCAACAGCGGCTTTCATTCCATTTGAATGAACAAAACAAAGTAGAAAGAAAAAACTTCATCTTGCTTTGCCATTTGGATTTCCCTTTCACAAGATGAATAATTGATTAAAAAAACAAAACAAAACTGATCTCCTTATAAACTGAACAGTCCTCCTTTTATTCTTTATAGGAATTCGAAGGCAAAAATTCTGTTTTTATGATTGAAGTCTGAGAGCTTATATGTTGCACCAAGTCACCACTCACCACTAGAGGCTAGAATAGAAATAAAAGCTACAGAAACTCTCACCTGCTGCTAGTTTGAACATAGCAAGAAATGGATGAATTGATCGAAAAGTTTCGAGAATGGGATGCGATGATGTTGGATGAGATTTGTTAGGTGATGTTTTTGTGTAATGGGGAGGGAAGATGTTGTTTTGGATGGAGACGGAGGAAAAAATTAAAGATGGTGGGTTTCAATTTTATGACGTGGCAAGATAAGATGTGTTGATTATATGAATGGATGAGATTGGATGAACTCCACAAGAACTCAATGGCTTAGAACTGAGGATCCGTTCCCGAAATAAATCATCCATTAGTAAAGTAAATGAGGAGAAAATACTCTTATTTATAAAAAAAAGGAAAGAACTTAAATATCTAAACTAGACGATGTGGAACTTGTATATAGGGTTATTTTACGAGGTGCGTTGATGTGTCACCTCCATTTTAAGTGGTGCGTGAAGGCACGTTTTACTTTTGATTGAGGTTATTCTAATGTTATTATCTTCATCTCTTTAAGATCTTTTCAATGAATCATTTAATGACCCAATTGAATTTATCTATTGACAATTTAAGATCCAAAAGCTAACACTTTGCATGCTTATGTAAAGTTCAAAATGATTTTACAAATTTCATAAAATATTATTGATAACTTTAAATCAAAAATTTAAAATTATTTAATTTTATCATGGAATCATCTTTAAATTAATGATCATTTCTATATCAGATTATTGTATATAATTATATCGATGATCTTTGGAGGAGCTAATTTTATTTTAATTGATTTTTAAATCCTGAAATTTAAATTTAGATCATACTGACAGATTTTTCTAAAATTTGGAAAATGTCAATATCCAAAGTCAGTGGATCTAAGTTGAATGATTTAATTTCAAATAAATATTCTCTCTTATGCTCAAGGAATTTAATTATGATAGAGGGGAAGCTGTACTTTTGATTTTAACAAACAAAGAAATAAATGTCTGTATTTGTCGCTATCGACCACATGTACCATTTAGCTTCTTTTACGTGACCAGATGGCCAACTATGCAGTCTCTTTCGCGTTATAGACTTTATAGTTTGCACAAGTTTACAAATTTTCCTTTACCCTCAATCTCAAAAGAAAAAAATGCATTAAAAGTTCTAATTTATTATTATTTGATTATATAACAAAATTTATATATCTACATATTTTTTTATATATAATAATACTGAAAACTAAAAACAAATAAAATAGACATAGAATTTATTTTTAACCATATTTTTTGATAAAAGCTCCCATTGATCATTAAATGAGTAACATAAGACCTCATTCAAGTTTCTTGTTATGACTGGACACTATGGTAATTTCATTATCATAGGATATCTATTCATATTTTTCTAAAAAAACAATTTGATATTAATTAGATATTCAATATAAGATATGAAATGAATATTAAAAATTAAATATTTTTTGAATATGAGATGAATATAAATATTATTTTTGAATATCATATATGTGTTTGAAATAAGTAGATAGTTAAAGTATTCAGTATCTAATACTTCATTATTTATTTAACATTTATATTTTATATTTAATTTAATATTTTATATATAATTATTTAAGTTTAACTAATTAGATTTTCATATTTGCCGTGAGAAAAGTATAAATTATAAATTATAATTTCTTAAAAGTTATAAATTTTATTTTTTAATAAATGTCTTATATTGTAAGGCTTAGTTGAAGGAATAAATAGATAAACTTCAAGATTTTTGAACACGTAGCGACGTAGCGTTCTCTTTGTTTTTGGCACGATAAGATTAGGAGGAATTTGTTCATTTATTTGTCTTTTTCCGTTCTGATGAGTTACTTATATATGTCTTTGTTAATCACATTTCCAGTGGATAAAAGTCATAAGACGAATGAAAAAGAAGAAAGATCTAAAGAAGCATTTTGTCGACAATATTTTATATTGGCCAAAGTCCTATTTTGGTCCTCCAATTATGCTCCTTGTTCCAAATAGGTTCCCCAGTTATTTTTTGTTCCATATTGGTCCTCCAGTTATGCAAAACTTGAAAAAGTTGGTCCCTCTAACGTTTTCGATCCATTTTTCCGTTAAAAAAAGAGAAAAAATAAACTTTCATCCCCAAAAGTTTTATTTTCTTATATTAAGATCCTTTTCTTTTTATAATAGGATCAAAACGTAAGAAAAGAAAGTAAATTAAGATTTTAAGTGAATTTACCCAAAAAAATACAAAAAATCTCTCTCTCTCTCTCTCTCTCTCTCTCTCCAGCTCCGCCGTCTCCCCCCACAAACCGGTGCATAAAACCGATGGTTCAACTTCTCCCGCCGTTGCCTCTCCGCCTCCACGTGGTTCACCGGCGTCGTCTCCCGGTTCAAACCGGGTTTCCTCCCTCGCTTTTTCTTCGCTGCCAGCCGTTTTCCCGGACCATCTAAATCCGAATGCGACTGCTCCGACTCTCCGTACGACGACCCGAATTTATGACCCGACTCAATTTTCAGAGTTTTCATCATCTCTGTCGTTGCTTTCTCCTCCTCTTGGTGTACCCCGGCGAGAATAGCGAAGTCCACGTCGAGGAATTCGACCAGCTTGGTCGTGGTCGGAGAGAGAGGAAGAAGAGAATGCTTTGGCGGGAACGGAGGAGGAAGAGGAATCGTCGGAGAGAGAAAGAGTGAATGAGCGAGTCAACGACATGACGTAGAACCACTCGGAGTCGTTGAGGCTATCGTGGTCGGCGGCGACGCCGTGTTGGAAGTGGCCGTCGGCGAAAGAGAGAGAAAGGCGGCCATTGTCGTCGTTGGAGGTGTGCCAGAAAATGGCGTAGAGCCAAGAGTGGGGTTGGTTGTGGAGTAAAAATTGAAGCTTTTGTTGAAGGGAAGATGGGTTTTCGTGGGAGACCAAGGAGGAAGAAGAGGAAGGGGAGATGATTAATTCATCCATTCAAATGGAAGATAGAGAGAGAAAGAGAGAGAGAGAGAGAGNGGACTTTTGCCTTTTATATTTACAATAATTCTTATATAGGATAGGGATTGAAAATCTAAACTTGTTGCTAATCAAAACTATTTGGGGGTTTTAATTTTAATTTATATCTCTCTAGACGAGTATTAGTTTGTTTTAGATGATTTGTTTTTCATCGCGAAGTATTTTTAAGGTAAACTAATGCGAGTAATTTAAATTTTGAAAAATTATTAAGTTAATAATTTAGTTTTTGAAATACTAAAATATAGAATTTAATTTATAAAAATTAAAAATATGTATTTTTTAGTCTTTCAAAAATTAAAATAATATATTATTTAATCTATAAAAAGAATTAATAAATATATTATTTTAATTTTGTTAGAAACTAAATTAATATATTTTAATTTTTAAAAATTAAGTTGTTAATTCACTAATATTTCAATGGCTGAATTATTAATTAATTTATTTTTATTATAGTTTGTTTTGTTTGTAAGGAGAATGTTAAATATTTGGTATAAACATTTTGATAAATACTTTGCCAGCTAAATATAGTTATAAAAGTGAACTGTCATTTATACCAAAAAAAAAAAACTGAACTGTCATTTTATAATATCTCACTATTAAGCATACATAACGCATTTATTTTAGGGCAAAACTTATATCAAGTTCTCTACATTCTTGTTATCAAGTTTTCCAATCAACATTTGACATGTGGCAAAAAATTTATATATGACCAATCATGATAAAGAGAGAATATTAAGCACCACTTTTTGTATGACCAATCATGGAAGAGATAGAATGTAATCAAGATTTGTGATTGATGAAACTTGATAGCAAGGATACAAAGAATTAGATATAAGTTTTATCCTTTATTTTATCCAAATTTAAAAGACGGATGATGGAATAAAATAAATACTTTCTTAAAAAATTATATAATTTTCAAATGCATATTTATAAATTGTAATGATTAATTATGTTGAGTTACGCGCATGCAGAAACATAAACTTCACGAATTACGCGGAGATCATTAGTCATCCACAGCCAACAGCATTGGTGAAAAGCCAAAAGAAACAGCCAACCAAGTTTCCAAAAATTCAACACTTTCTTTCATAACTTGTCTTCCATTCTTCACAGGCGGCGGACACACTTTCCTATAACACACACAACAGCACACACACGCTTCCTTCCTGAATACACACACTCACCATCTATTCTATTATATTTCATTCAGCCTTCCTTTCCTTTCACATTCAAGTTCAACACTTTGATTTCCTCTCCTTCTCTTCCAAGCTTCTCCTTCTGCCATCTTCTTCCAACTTCTTTTTTTTTTTTTTGGGTTTACTATTCCATCCATTCTTTCCAAATCTCTTGAAACAGGATCCAGAAGAAGAGCTCAAGCGAGAGAACAGGAATTTCATCAACATCTTTAAAGAAATCTCTCTTGAGGTTTCCAGTTTCTCTGATTACTTCTTGTTCTATTCTGTCTCTTTCTGCATACATCTATCTCATCGGTCTGAGAGATAAAAATAGCATCTTTAGGCGAGAAATGGTCCACTATCTGCGGTACCATCAGCTCAAAAAGGGAGGAGGAGAACCCATGAAAGATGTGGAGCTGCAAAATCTTGAGCTGGACTGTGCAAACTCTGGTTACTGCAAGAGAACCAGGCCCAAATTGTTCACTCTCCTCTTTCTCGCTCTTCTCTCCTGCTGCTTTGTGTTTGCACCTTTTTTCGTTAGCTTCTCTTCCAGTCTCTCTCTCTTGTGTAAGCAAGCTTCCCATCTCCTCTTTCATTTTTCATATCAAATGGCTTCTTTATAATTTTTTTTCTTTTTTCATTTTGTCTCTTTCTTTCTTCTTTCTCTGTTCCACTAACTCTTGTTCATTTTTTTTTTCTTTTTTTCCAGACTCTCTTTCAAAGGACAATGATGATGGCTTCATGGCTGGGTTGTGCTCTTCAGTTCCTAGCGGTAAGTGTTCCTATTCATTCCCTTTATTTTTAGTGGGTTACCTCAGGAATCATAGTTGCTTCATTCAAGGACTGATAATATTGTCTGTATTTGCTTAGGAGAGATACCCTGTATGTAAATTAATCATTGGTATATTCTTAAGCATGTGACTAACTCTCATACTAGCATGTTTTCAGAGACTTGCTTGATTTACTTGTCTATCTTCGATAGGCTATTTTTCTGTGAATAACCCAACTAAGTTATTTTTCCTGATAATGCAGGAACTATATGTTGTGACAGAAGTGGTTACCGTTCTGATATCTGCATAACGAAAGGGGACATAAGAACACGCTCTTCTTCCTCCTCAATCTTCCTCTACAACCCAAGAAGCAGCAATGGTTTAATCGATAATGTGTCAAGAATAGTTGAAAACAGCACTAAAGAAGAGGCCCAGGAGGTGGTACTACACCATGAAAAGATCAAGCCATACACCAGAAAATGGGAAACAAGTGTAATGGACACCATTGATGAATTAAACATCATTTCAAAACTCAAAGCAAATTTTGGTTCCAACAATCATGATTGCGATGTTCATCACAATGTTCCTGCAGTGTTCTTCTCTACCGGAGGATACACAGGCAATGTATACCACGAATTCAACGACGGAATCATACCTTTGTTCATCACATCCCAGCATTTCAACAAACAAGTTGTGTTCGTCATTCTCGAATACCACAAATGGTGGGTCATGAAGTACGGAGACATCCTCTCTCATCTATCGGACTTTCCTCCCATCGATTTCGCCGGCGACAACCGCACACATTGCTTCTCGGAAGCCATCGTCGGGCTCAGAATCCACGACGAGCTCACCGTGGACTCTTCATTGACGAATGGCAAGAAGAGCATCGTCGATTTCCGGAACCTCCTTGATCGAGCTTACTGGCCTCGGATTAAGGGTTTGATCGAAGACGAGGAAAGGGAATTAGCTCAATCGCCAGAGAAATCAATAGAAAAACCCTCTTCTAAACCTAAATTGGCCATTCTCTCGAGAACAGGAGCGAGAGTAGTGACGAACGAGAAATTGCTGGTGAAGATAGCAGAGGAATTAGGGTTTGAAGTGGAAGTATTAAGACCCGATAGAACAACAGAATTGGCGAAAATTTACAGGGCATTGAATGCGAGTGAGGTCATGATTGGAGTTCATGGTGCCGCCATGACGCATTTTCTGTTCATGAGACCTAAATCTGTGTTCATTCAAGTGGTTCCTCTTGGAACATCATGGGCTGCAGAAACATACTATGGTGAACCTGCGAGAAAGCTTGGATTGAAGTATATTGGATATGAGATTCAAGCCAAAGAGAGCTCGTTGTATGAGAAGTATGATAGAGATGATCCAATTCTAACAAATCCAGAAAGTATTAACCAGAAAGGATGGGAATACACGAAGAAGATTTATCTTGACAGCCAAAATGTGACATTGGACCTAAGGAGATTCCGGAAAAGGTTGAATCGTGCTTACCAGTATACTGTTTCGGGATTAAACACGCGTCTTCAATATGCATCACAGTGAACTAATTTGTTTGGTTTTAAATCTCTTTCTTCATTTATTCTTTGGATTTTCACGTGTAAATTATTCAGCGTAGCAACAGATGATTGTAGTTTTTTCTTTCTTTGATTCTTTAGTGGGTGGCTTTTGTACAAATCTTGATGTTACTGTATAAAAAAAATTTTGGTGCTGGAAGATAGTGTTCAATAAATGGGATGAGCTTTTAGCTGGACCATTATATATATATTGGGATCAATGTCAGTATGTTATGTCAGTTACTCAGTTATATTGCGAACGTTGGGCAGTTTCTTAGTAGGGGACCACTCACAACGGCTCAAAATCAAAATGGAATCTTTGATGGGGTTTTTTGTTTTGAAGTATGAATATGAATTAAGATTTGATATGAAATATACTCAATCTAAAACTAATATTTTCAATTTAAAATAATATTTTACATCAATCGTGATTAAATTTAGTGAATACAGGTTCTTAAAATAGATATTTATATTTAGTGATTAATAATGCTTCAAAACAAGACTACTATAAAATATGCTTGTGAAAAAACATATCTTACATGAGAAGTAGTTGTATACTGTGCATGAGACCTCAATGATAATAAATTTTCTTAAAAATTTGAGTTCCTATGAAGTTGACAGATTCACTAAAATAGTTTTGTTCTGTGCTTAAACGTAAATATTGATAATCTATTCTCATTATTATTATTATTATTATTATTTTGGTGAGAAAAAGGGACCAAAAACGCCAAAGGAATAGGAATAAGAAAAAAAATATTGGATACTTCTAGCTAGGTACATGGAGGGAGGGAGACCCATTGCATCAGCGACAGCAATGATTCAAAGAGCAAGATCATGAGGAGGACCATGATGGATGATGATCAGACCCATCCCTTGATGTAGCTCAAATTAAATTATTCATTTAAATAGGTAACATTAGATTTTGGATTCCATGGTGCATATAAAAAGCATAAATCCTATGATTAAAATTTAGATTTATTTTGGTAAAGAAAATTACAACCATCATCTGGTTAGGTCACATTAGGTACGTGGCTCCAAACTAGTTGTTCATGACTTGCCAAACACCAGAACGTTGTTTCTTACTTTCTTTGACATATACCAGACGCCAAGCATTCAACATTCTGGTATATTATCACTTAACCAATCCACATGTTACTATGACCAAACTAGGAAAATTTAACTTTTTTATTAAACTGTGAAAGACAAGAATCAAAACTTGATTTTTTTTAATCTCTCTAAACTAGTTAGCTTCGTAATTACAGGAATCACTCTGGAACAAGTATGAATGGAATGCTTTCACTAAACTGAAGCTAGCTTGTGTCCTACACTGGAGTTAGCCTGTGTGCTTAGAGTTAAAGCACCACCACCACAGTTATTTCCTGTCCTATATCTATAGCCACCGTTTCCCATTCTTGGTGGATGAGCGCACTGGAGGTGGCGTTTTCACGTTTCTCTGGTCCTTCTCATCTAAACACATAAAACAGAACACTAAGGAAATGAAAAATTTACAGTGAATGAAACATGTATCAAAAAAGATATTTTATCTTTCAAATATCACTTACTGGAGACCACTGACTTCCCTCCAAGAGAAGATCTCCGAGAATTTTCAGTGCCAGGTGCTTGAATCCCCGTCAGAGATTGCCTCCTTTTTGTCCTTGCTGCGGAAGTTGGTGATTTTACATCATTTATATAAGTATTGCTCTTGATGGGCGACTTCACTTCAACCAAATTTTGTTGGCTCCTGCAAATTCAGAGAAAAATCTGATTTAGAAACAAGCAAACTAACTAATGAAGGTTGCTCGCTAGTTGCTAGTCGCTACCCACCTCTTTTCTGGGCCATTAATCAGTTTTCCGATCGTCCTTAAGGATCTCCTAATGTGAGATCCTTTACCATTTGTGTTAGTAATCACATTTGGTGTCTGAAAATCAGTGGAAAAAAGTGCTACATCACTCCTTAAAGCTCCTCCTCTATATGCATCATTCTTATCAAAGCCGCGTGCTTCAGGTGTCTCAGGATGAACTTGGGGTCCACAATCTATTTTTATCACTCTCTTCTGATAACTAATGCTCGTAGGACTTCGAGGGGCTTTGGTGTGCAAATCTAACTTGGAACTGCTATTGCTGAAATGGCCATTTACGCCATTTACCTTTGACACTGAATCAAACTGTAAAGGCTTGCTTACATCAGTTATAACTTTGGTCTGTACAGTATCTTTCTTGATGCTTTTAGCTCCTTCCAGGCTCAATCTTCTTGAACGAGGTACAAAAGACGGTGATTTAGCTCCACTTTTGTCCTCAGGCTTCATAGAGTTCTTGTTGTCAGTTCTTGTGATGTTACAATTCTCAATGCTAAGCCTTCGAAGGCGCAATGGAGTTTTCTCAGATGGAGTTTGTGGTTCTTTAGTCCTATTGCACTGTACTCTCTGTGCTACCTTAGCTGACAGCGCCATCTTAAGGTTCTCAATCTAGCATACAATGGAAAATTGGAAAACCAAGCTTATAAGTCCGACTAATTATGATAATAAGAAACCAAACCAGTAATATTATAAGATAACTAAAGCACTTCTAGAAAAAAAAAAAAAAAGGTCACATTTTGGTCCTAAAGAGAGTTTGAGGACCAAAACATTCATTCGAGGATCAAACTGAAGTTTTGACTTAAAAATAGGACAACATGAATTGTGCAGACAAAATTCAGTAATACAAAAGCATTCATGGAATCTGGACACTGACCCACTAATAATAGCATTCAGAAAAAGAGGATAAACATTTCAGCAGATGCACTCTAACCTGTTCTTTAAGTTGCATAACCTCACTGCTTTCTCTGTTAGAACGAGCAGCCCCAAGTTCCACGGAGGAAACCCGTTGAGCAAACTTAAGAGTACTCACTGTTTCGCCAAACGAGTCTTCCTCTGGACTCACATGAGCGAACATCAATGTTTTGGCATGCCCACCTATATCAGAAATTTCCAAGAGACCAAAAAAAGCTCTTAACAAATTGCCATATGGTTTGAAATCTATTGTACTGTTTATCATGTTGCCAATAACAATTAAGAGCACCAAAGTGTAAATTACGACCTAACGAATCCTGCAACAGAAGCGTGAGTTTACTATTCCTGTAAGGGATGTGAGAATTCTTTTGAGCCAAGGCTGTGATCACATCCCCTAGACACGAAAGAGACTTGTTAATGAATTGTGCTTCCTTTAGTCTTTCCCCAGTAACTTCAGACTTCTCGACTCTCTCACTTCCAGCAAGGTCTACCAAATGCAGGCAACCGCGAATTGAGCCCCCAGAAACATCTTTTCCATGAACATGCACAGTCAGGATACTGAGACACATGTTAAGCAGCCAATATCAGTATCTACTATCTAACAAAACTAAACTATTTTTATGTTTTTAATGTAGTTTCTGAAAAATCATAGCTTTTACAAGCAGTAGAATTTGACCTGTGGGAACGGCTACTCCGGTTGTTGATAGCAGTTGAACAGACAGCACGGTTATCCTCACCAAGTTTCATGAGGCTCAAAACATCTTCAGTTGACTTCACAGAACGCAATGTGGCGTCTGGAAGGCTCATGCCATTGTCATTGCAACTTCGTATCTCTAATTTGTGGTAAGTTAAGGACAGTGCTTGCAAAGAATATTAAAAACATTCATCATTGTCGAAATGTTTATTACGCTAGAAAATATCCATTATTGAAAAGGATATTTGTAGTCTGTTTTTTCCTCTGCAAGTAGGTCTCGTATTTGTTCATTGTAAATCTCAACCATTTGAACATAGATGTCATAATTTATAATGTCCTTTCGTTGGTTAGACATCAGGAAAAGATCGTTTAGAGCAAGATAATTAATCCCCATATCTTTAGAAGATCCACCTGATGGCCCACTCTGCCACAAAAACAAAAGAGGAATGTATGATCATGGCCAGTTTTTACATTGGTCAAGGAACGGAACCAATA
The DNA here is from genome assembly GCA_003254925.1 of Chamaecrista fasciculata. Classification (NCBI taxonomy): domain Eukaryota; kingdom Viridiplantae; phylum Streptophyta; class Magnoliopsida; order Fabales; family Fabaceae; genus Chamaecrista; species Chamaecrista fasciculata. The sequence continues at coordinate 172,137 of QANZ01017357.1, forward strand.
AATTATAATAACGAAGTAAATTTTTTTTGCATATGATTATTTGTGCAGCTCAAAATAGATAATTTGGAGACTCTTACCATAGTATGTGTCTTCCCGGATCCAGTTTGTCCATAGGCAAATATACATACGTTATATCCATCTACCACAGATCTAATCAACGGTCGAGTGTCCTTGTAAATTTCATCTGAGTATGGCACAGTAAGTTTCAATGAACACAGATGGAAGCAAATGAATCAGACAGATTAGTTTACAAATTTTGCATGCACAATGAATTATTGTGGAACTACCTTGGGTAGCCGTTGGACCAAAAACCCGATTAAACTGAAAGACTTTCCTCCCATCTTTATGTGTTTTTGATGGATCCAAAACGACTAGAGAACCATCCCCTCCAATGAAATCCATAACATTCTTGGATTCAGCATTGAAAGAGGGCCTAATTCTGCAGTAAACTCGAATATTACCTGGAAAACATTAAATTTTAGAAGGTTAGATTCAAGAAAAGCTAAAAGAAACTGACCGTCTAACATAATTAAAAAGAAAAAACATAAGTTCAATGCAGATCAACCTTTCAAGGCTTGGACCATGTTGTATAATTTGCTGTTCTCCTTTACCACCTTGTAATATCCAGATGCAGCAGCGGACATCTCCGTTACTTGGCTTGCTGAACTCATACAGCAACAAAGTAACAGATAATTAAGAGCATTTTCAGAAGCAATACGTAATAATGAAGTTCACATATAAGCAAGAAAACTTTGTATTTTAGAGCATTAATACATTTCTTGAAACATTAATACTTTTCCCCTTCTCGTTCCTTTATAAGTAATTCTCATTTACTAGGAACTTGGGGTCACGTTTAAAAATGGAGATAATATAACCGATAAACAGAAAGAAAATCACCTGTCTCTTAATATGCTATAGAAGGTTTAAAAAACAATAAACTTGCAAAGGAAAAAAAAAGTTAGTCATACTACCAAGATCATTCATATCTCTCTGAAACTGGGATTGCATCTGTTTAAAGTCATTCTTAATTTTCAACATTAACTCCTTGAGCTCCTGAAAAACAAAGTATTTATTAGCGTTATTCCGATGGATGTAGTAAATTGCTGTTGCATTTTGAGTCATGCTTTTCATTAAGATATGTTACGCTATTGTGAATGAATCTCCTACTTAGAGGTTAGAACAGAACTTTTATGGTGAACGAGGCAACACAATTTTCTCATTAATTAACACTCTTGCTTAATTCATCGGTAAAAAGATATAAACTCCAAAGAGCAAAAGATGCTAGAACAGAACCAAAATATTTGCAATAAAAAGATATGGAAATTCATATGACACACACTCTTTGTTATGACCTTCACAATTAACCGCACCCACTAAATGCTTTCAGTTTCCTGTAAGAAAAACTCTTTCCCACAGTTCCAGATTTGGACAGGATTAAAAAGAAGGAAAGAAAAAAGATCATTTCAACAGGTTATAACTTATAAGGTACCTAACCTCGGTGCTTTGCATCATTTTCTCCAATTAAACAAAGTAGATATGATTCATTAATATATGTATACATTCCAGAAACAAGAGATGAGGCCACAAGCAGCACAAATACATACCAGAAGTTCTTTTTCCTGCAAGTCAAGATGCTTCTGGCTGCAAGTGCACTTTTTAGGAGTGCAACGTCTGCAACACTGTATGAAGTGGACATTGGTCACATCAGAATCTATTTTTATGATAATATCTTTCCAAGGCATCAAAGAACAGAAAATATTACATATTACATTTTAAAAAAGAACGACTTCAGTTGTGAAGTTCTTTTCAATTCTCAAGAGTATGGAAACATGGATCAAAATCACATTAACATGTTACCTACTATCATCACAAATTTGTTTATTGATCAATTAGAATACTATAATTATTATCATAAATTATACACAAGGCTTTATCGTGAAACATGAACTCAGACGGCAGATAAAAGTCAAGATTTGAATTATTGTCCATGTAATAATTAAGACGCAAAATTTATGAAATGGCAGAGTACATGAATATGTCGCGACAAAAGTACTTGAATATGCTATAATAGCAAAAATAAACAAGTGAATCCAGGCAGACTTCTAATCAGAGAAATAGTTATAAATTTATCAGCCTGTTAAAAGCATATAAAATTGACATTTAAGATATCTAACTCGCATAATTAAATATTATTTAACTAAACATTACTTCTGTATTAATTCATCCTGAATGAAATACATTCTGTCACTCTGACACTTCTGACAAGTACATTACAAATAGTGTGAAAGAAGATTTATTTATTGACTATTTTACAAATAAATTGTAGTTGATATAACTATGATATTGATCACAGCAAGAAATAGAGCACCTTGGAACTTTCATGTGTAGATAAATCATCTGATGGTGCCGATGTTGAATAAGAAGGTAAGCTGCTGCTTTCTTTCATGAAATCCTTCAGCAGCAATGCTAACTGTTTTTTGGTCATAGAGTTTTGATTAAATATCAACAACCTTTTCAAAATAAAACAGTAAACATAGAATAGAAGAGGTAGGTCGTCCAAGAAGGACAAAGAAAGTGCACAATGAAGTTCTGTTTTGACCAACCAGAGTCCATAGTTAATTAGCTTCATATGAAAATGTTATGACATTAACATTAGTTAAGGAATGATGACCATGGTTTGTAGACTGAGGGACTGTTGCTCATATCAACTTGACAGATATAGGTGATAAGTTTTCAGAAGAAGGTGTCCTTACAATTAACACGAAGACATGCATCAAGAGTTAATTAATTTCAACCATTTAGAATATTCTTCAGTCATCAGTAAAACAAATGGAGGATTTGTTCAGAATTAGTTCAATTTTCTTTTTTAAATATAATTGGTGATTGCATATATATTATATTACAGCCGAAGCTTCCTACAAAGAGTTACGGATTGCATCAAACTAACCTCGGGGCACTTTGTTTGGAGCTGTTCCCCCAAACATGTTGACATGATCCCACTAAATAGTTTAATTGGATCCTGCAGTTAGGGTGGGTATGATATCAAACGCTCAAGAGTTTATAAACCAATATATTATAACATCTCATGTTAATCCAAAGTTGGATGCTTACATGTTTACAATTTATCATTACCTGGTGTCCATTATGAAGAGAAGCAACAAGGCTTCCGTCAATATTCTCCTTGGCATCAACCATACAGTCAACCATTAGCTTGACAATTGATTCCACAATTTTGCCTGCGTTCAGTTAATGTAGTTAGAAAAGATAAAACTATTAGTCTATTACCAGCTGAAATTAAAGCAAGCAGTAAATTTAAATCTTTCCATCTATGTAAATAAGATGTAGATATGTGAGCTAGAGAGAGAGAGAGACTAAACCTTCTTGTTTCTGAAAATCGCCCTCATGAGAGTGCTCTTTTTCTGATGTGGCAGACAAATCCAAGCGTCTACAGGCTTCTGACGATAATGGTACTGAGGCTCTTGAATGCATTCTACTGGCAGAGTGCAGACCTAAAGGAGACTTCACATGTTTGCTGTATCCATTCCCAGTGTTTGTGCGCTTCCACTCTTGATGTAATTTAAGTGATAAAATGCAATCAACAACTTTAGATACCGATCCGGTCTCTACTGTATCCTGTACATAGATGACCAAAAACACACTACTTCACACTTCACACTTCACACTCATTCATCCATAAAAAACCACTGGCTACATTCAAATTTAGCCATACTAAACAAATTCATATGATTACCCGTTCAAGATCAGAAGCTTCAAAAGCAGGAAGCTTTAATTCCTCTGCTGCAACCAGGAAGTTCCGGACATTTTCAAAATACTGGTACGCAGGCAAAGGCTGGAAATCCCTGGTAAGTGATTGTGAAGGAACTAGACTATCCACAACCTTCAGATAATAAAAACTTCGTATGAGCTATATAATAAAGAATACGAACAGTCGAATACTGAATTGTCCGGAAAAAGAGAAAAATTATGCAAAACTCAAATTTCCCAATTGCCAATTATGAGAAACCCTCTTTGATACTCTAATGAATTGAACTATAAGAAACTATGTATGCATCCGATAGGGAATCAATGTAGAAATACCTTGGGAACTGCTCCTGGATGAATCTTGTTGATTGCGTTGCAGAGAATGAGACCATTTCTTAAGCAAGAAACAAACTCTCTCTCTGACGGTTGATTTGACATGCCGAGCGGACCCACTTCTGTTTCTAGCCACTGAGCGGCTTCATATCGTCTCCATGCTGCACGAGACACATCAGAGAGAGTCAACAGATTGAGGTCGAAATCCAGGCAAAGAAAAGAAAAATAATAAAAGAAACGTTGTGTCTTAAGTCCTAACTTCCTAACCCCAAACCAAACCCTGATTAGAAAACAAACCTGCTTCTTCAGCTTTTCTTGAAGCCATATTGAAATCGTGGAATCCAGTTCTTGAGCAATACTCCATGTATAGATTTCAGATCCTCTAGCTTCCTGCAGATTCAGAAAGACGTATCAAAAAAATGATCATACGAATCGACAAAGCCAAAGATGCAATTTGCCAATTTATTTTCGAATAAGAATAATTAAAAAAGAAGAAGAAGAAGCACCAGAGATAGAATTATAGAAATGCTGGTTCTTTCTTATGTGGATCTTTCACCCAATGAATCCAGAAAACAGAGAGAATATAGCTTTCTGGAATGGGACAGTACTGTTGTATGAGTGATGAATGAGACTGATGAATGAAAGTGCGAAAAGATTTGGTGCGGTAACCGCCTGCTTTGGTTCGGATCACCGAGAGGTTATATCAATATGAGGAAGGAAGTGGAAGGGTTAGGTTTGGGTCCGAACCTTGGCTTCGGAATCGTAACGTTATACTCTGATTTTTGAATTCAAATTGGTAGGCCACGTTGTGGGCCTGCGCGCCTGTGAATCCAAGGAAGATCTGCTCCGTCCGTGTTGCTTACTCAGCTTACTGATTGAGCGGACAGGATTTAATAATCTTTCAACGAACAAACGCCTAGTATGATTTATATAGTTATATTGCATGAGATTGGGGAATTCTATATATGGAATGTGTAAAACTGAGGTTAAAATACTTTTATGAAAAAACGTGATTTCAGAATTATTATTTCTTTTGCATCTAATATAGTTTTGACCTCAGATGTTTTATATAACGCTTAAATTGACTAAAATTAATGGAAAAAAAAATTAAAACTCACCCCCCCCCCCCNCCTGTTTGATAATATTTATTTTTAAATCTACTCTGAAAATAAGAAAACAAAAAAGTTGTTTGAAAATGTAATTTTATAGGGTAAATTACACTTTAGTACCCTGTGGTTTGACCCTATTTCACTTTAGTATCCTGTGGTCTGAAACTTGACACTTTGGTACCTCTGGGGTTTTGACAGTTAACACATTAGTACTCTCAATTATTTTTCTGTCAAATTTTAACAGAATATTCCACCTACCTCTCACTTGCCACACTTCAACTGCCCAAGAGAAGCAAATCGGCGACCATCATAAACCTGATTTCAAGTTCAAGGAAAGAGTAAATAAACCTGATTTCAGAAGAGCATTTCATTCATGATGAGTACGTCTGAAGTGGAAGTTAAAGTTTATTCATAAGTAGTGAGAACCCACCCATCAATGCTCCAAGCAACAGACAAAGGCTTAAGAAGGGTAATGTATACAAATTAATTACATCGAACAATCGTTTGCCAATTTTTCTGTTTCAAACAACATCCAGGTCAGGTTCAAAATTTCCACTCTTTGATCCAACAATTATTATTTCCACCTCTTCATTCTCAATTTTCTCCGCCGAAATTCCCAATTCAATCGTGCAACCAATATCCTTTTTCATTTGAAACAACGAAACCGAAAGAGGAAGAAATACATTGAATCGAATGTGCGTTGTGTGTTTCCTTCATCAAAATCAAAATGGACTCATAGATTATATAAATGGGTCTCAGATATCAAATCTCTTCCCTAAGCAAACCAAAATCCTTAAATGTTCTAGCCTAATTGTTGTACTTATATATGTACACTTCCTAATTGGTACTTTCGCTGGGAATCTCGCCGTCGCTAAGCTACGAACCTTCTTGTTGAATCTCATGGCGAAATCGGTGTCGTTGAAGCTCGAAAACGAGGGTTTCAGAAGAGGAAGAAGCTTCGAAAACGACGATGTCGTTTTGGTGTGGTAGTGGAGTAATCCTGTGGAGGTGGTGTTATCGAAGGTAGCTGGACCTGTGGCATAGGGTCTTGCGGCGATGACGAAGGATGCTAATTGATGAATTAATTTCTGGATGATTTCGCAGAAGGTGTTGGTACCCTCAATTAATTTCTTTCAAATCATGATGAATTAATGGATTTGCCGCAATCTACTCTCAACCAGAGCGTCTCTGCATTCGCAACCCTCACACTCGACGATTTGAAAGTCATGATGGTCGCCGATTTGCTTCTCTTGGGCTACCTTTCGATCTTTCATTAGGTTTAATTTTGGAATAAAATGAGTTGAAGTGTGGCAAGTGAGAGGCATGTGGAATATAGTTGGAATATTCTGTTAAAATTTGACAGAAAAATAATTGAGGGTACCAATGTGTTAACTGTCAAAACCTCAAGGTATCAAAGTGTCAAGTTTCAAACCACAAGGT
>QANZ01017379.1:0-45313 GCA_003254925.1 Chamaecrista fasciculata
GGAGAAAGTACAAAGGATAGTGTATGAAATGAGCAAAGGTTCGAGGTATTTTGAGAATGAAGAGCGCAAGGAAGCTTATATTAAGAAGAAAATAGAGAACCTACGGGCCCAGTGTGCAAAGCTTACAGCAACTGGCATTTCTCTTTATCAGAAGGTATCACTTAAATAGTTATCTTACCTTTGGATTTACGTTTAATCATTTACCAATGAACTCGTTACATGTCATTATGTATTCAATGGAGCGGTGACTGAATTTAAATACTTCTCTTATATTTTTGATTCAGTTGATTTCTCTGGTAGTTGTTACCTGTGGATTTGTTGATTTCTAAATATAAGCACAGTTTCTTAGTTGTTAATACCAACTACTGCTGTAGTTTATGTTGGACATATCATTGAAACCTATAGGCCTAGTCTAATATTTTAGTTTATCCACGGGTAGGAGGCAGATAAAAGAATCATCGAGCTTGAAGCTACATGTGACCTGTCAAGGGTTTGGTTACATGTTGATATGGATGCTTTCTATGCAGCAGTTGAGACTTTAAGTAACCCTTCATTAAAGGGAAAACCAATGGCCGTTGGTAGCATGTCTATGTTATCCACTGCCAACTATGAGGTTTGATTTATGTTAAGGCTGTTGTTTTTCGGCATTCTAGATACTGAGATTGATTTGATGTATGATACAATACCCCACTTCAACTCTACTTTATCCACTCATGAATTGCTCTTTTATACAGGCCCGAAAATTTGGGGTTCGTGCTGCAATGCCAGGGTTCATTGCGCAAAAACTGTGTCCAGAGCTAATTTTTGTTCCAACAGATTTTAAGAAGCATATTCATTACAGTGATTTGACCAGAAAAGGTAATTCTTCTGTTGATCTGATCATTTTGGGAGTGCTGCTTTTTAAAAAAACAATATTACTGATGGTTTCTTAATACACATTTATATGCTATTGTTAGTATTCCAGAGATATGATCCTAATTTCGTGGCTGCTAGCCTGGATGAAGCATATCTTGATATAACTGAAGTTTGCAAGGAAAGAAACATCATGGGTGGAAAAGTTGGTACCTTTTATTAATTTGGCTATAGCTGTGCTTTACAAATGTAGTAACTCTCTACTTTTTGCGATATTGCATTTTGTAGATTGCTGAAGAACTCAGAGCCAGTGTTTATGAAGAGACTGGTCTCACATGTAGTGCTGGAGTGGAACCAAACCACTTACTTGCCAAGGTTCTGCAAATTTTTTTTTTTCCAAATATTTGTTTTATTCACTTCCTTTTTTTTGGGTCAATGTGAGACATCATTCGTGCCTTAGACATGGCTTTCGCCTTTTTTTTTTCGCTCTAGAGTTTTTTCTTTATCTTAGCAAACTGCTAATAATATGTCATCTTTGGATGTTGTCTTTTGTTTTGTACATCAAAGAATAGTATATAAATGAAAATTTTCTGACATTTTTGTTATAACTTGATCAAGGATGTGCATTATTAACTTATAAAATATCTATAAAGACATGCTATTATATAGTTTGAATATGAATGTTTTTTTACTTTTGTTAGTCACTTGTTGAAGTAGATCCTTTATGAAAAAGAAACATCTCAATATCTCATTGATCTCATTACAAATTAGCATATGAAAACAGTTGATCTTGTCAGCTTATGCACTTGTGCTTAGAGAGTTATTAAATTTTCCTTGCTCATGACTTCTATAGTTTTCTTTATGACCTACATGCATCAATAATGTTTCTTGGTAGATCTCTTTGTTTTGTAGAAATTAGGAAGTTTCTGATATGTTGTGATCATTGGATCATGATATTGATATGACTATAAGATTGCCATCTAACTTTCATACATCATATTGCTTAGGTTTGCTCAGATATAAACAAGCCAAATGGACAGTTTGTCTTGAACGCATGGCTGTTGTAACATTTATATCCTCCCTTCCCATCCGGAAGGTATGTTTACATTTATTTTGCCATGTGTCTGATCCAAGTCATGGATAGTTTTATATCTGCTGGTATCTTTGGTTTAGACTTCCAAGATAGTTTTAAATTATACAACATTATTCTGTATATCTGTATATAGTAGTTCTGTACAGCTTAACACTCCAGTTGTTGACATTATAAAAGATGAAAAATGAAAATATCTAAGTTTTATGCAAATGAAGTTTTACTTCCACATCAATAATCAAATGACAAATAGTAAACTAGTTTAGTGCAAGTGGGGAAGATAGCAAATAGTTGAGCTCGCTTTGTATTGCCACAAGTTGCATCTAATCAAATTGAAATATATTTCTAAGCTATGAATGATTTGCCTTCTCATTTATCAGATGGAAAAATTTTCAAAACGTTCGATAAGCTCCTCAATGGCTGCAGTTGGCTCGACCTCCCCGGCAGTAGGTGGCTCAAGTTTGAGGCAGAGGGCTGATATTATCCACAGCACATTAGTTTAGACTCGTAATTTTGTATCTCAAGTTTCTTTATCGTTTATTGTAGCATTGGTTTAGACTCGTGACGTGTTATTACAATATTTCAGCATTCGATTCGAATCAAGACTATCAAGAACTCGATGTTGAAAATTTCATTCTCAAGTTCTTCTTGGTTCTTCTTTATTCGTGTAATTTTAGACTGATTGTGAGAGTTATTCCAAAATATCAGCACTACATTGTCAACAACTCTTCGAATACATTCAAATCATAATTTTCTATCTTGAGGCAGAGGGCTGGTATTATCCACAACACATTAGACGGTAAAAAATCCCTTAACTGCATGTATCTGTGAAATAAGTTTTTGTTAAGGGATTTTTTACCGTCTAATGTGCTGTGGATAATACCAGCCCTCTGCCTCAAGATACAAAATTATGATTTGAATGTATTCGAAGAGTTGTTGACAATGTAGTGCTGATATTTTGGAANGTAGCTGCTAGTCCTATTGATATTTCATTCACTAAGAATGTCACTAAAATTAGGTGTTATATAGGGTGTTTAGTCAATAATAAATTGCTATTGCCATATGGAGATATGTGGATAGTGCCATATGGAGATATGTAGATTGTGCCAAATTAAAAGATCAAATCCTAGAATAAGGTAACTCAAATCCTTTAATTTCCACCAATTTATATTTTATACCTTTTTAGAATAATTGAATACACTCATAAATGATGGTCACTTTAAAAGAGTCCAAATTAGTGCATACTTTATTGACGACTTTAGATACAATAGAATTACCTCATTCAATATGAATTTTAAATTTGTTTAATTTAGTGCAAACTTTATTAACTCTTTGTCTCTTTACATGAAAATTCTGAAGTAAATTTTGAGATAAATTCTAAGGTGCATTATTGTTTCTTTAAAATTCTAAAGTAAATTTACATTTTTAAAATAGAAATTTCATTCTTAGAATGCAACTAATGCACTTTAACAAATGTTCTTTGGGCACTTGATAGCATTACCCATATAATATTAATGATAATTGAGCGTCATTTAGTTAAGATATAAATAAAAATCAAATTTAATAAATCTGTAGATCCTAGCATATCAAATAATTTGTAAAACAGAATCACAATAAATTTGACCATAACATATGGTTTTCAAATTAAAATATAAATATTATACTTGAAAATTACAAAGAATGATTTGCGTCATCATTAACATTCATAAGGACTCATGAAAAATTAAAAGTTATTAAAATTTAAATGGTACACACATACACCTCTCTCATTTGTTTTACAAAAAATAAAGGGTAAATTACACTTTGGTACCCTGTGGTTTGATCCTATTTCACTTTGGTACCCTGTGGTTTGAAACTTGACACTTTGGTACCCTGTGGTATTCTCCATTAACACTTTGGTACCCTTTGGGGTTATTTTGTAATTTTAACCATAACAAATTTTGCAAAAATTACATATTGACCCCAAAAAATTTTCAAAAATTACAAATAGGTCCCTGGATACATATTATCTAGGGACTAAAATGAAAACTTTTAAAAAAATTTGGGGTCAATATGTAATTTTAGTAAAATTTGTTGTGGTTAAAATTACAAAATAAACCCAAAGGGTACCAAAGTGTTAATGGAGAATACCACAGGGTACCAAAATGTCAAGTTTCAAACCACAGGGTACCAAAGTGAAATAGGGTCAAACCACAGGGTACCAAAGTGTAATTTACCCAAAAATAAATGTAATTACTATTCTCTTAATTTAAAATATAGATTTTAATAAAAATGTAAGATAACGTTGAGGGTATTTCCAAAATCTGATTTTTATTATACATTTATAAAATTTTAATTAATTAAAATACTCTTATATTTAACTTTTTTTAAAAAAAATTATCACCAAACTTGAATTTAGAAATTTTTGAAATCATATCTTCTATATATTGTCAAATATAAAAGGTCAAATACTCATTTTTAGTCCTAAACCTATGGAGTAAGCTTTATTTTGGTCATAAAAATTAATTTTTATTCCATTTTAATCCCCAAAATGTGAAAGTTGGAAGACTAAAATGAAAAAAAAAAATTAGGACCAAAATGAAACTTGTCCCATGATTTGAAGACCAAAACGAGATTTTAACCGATATAAAATTAGAATAGCGTGATGGGATTAAATTAAAACCTCCTTTTCTATATAAAGGACTCTATTTCTCTCTATATATGTCATACTTTAAGAAATTAATAGCTCGGTTCATCATCTCTTCTGACCAGGTAACGAATTCTTGATTTCGTTTAGTGTCATTTAATCTTGAGATTCTGAATATTCTTGTTATGTGTTGTATCTCTGTGCCTCTGTGCGTGAGTGGTAGGATTTTGAGGAAAATTTTTATGATGAAATCTTGAATAAATATAAGTAGGGGTTAATTCGATTATTGAAGAATGAATATAATGGGTTAGTAGAGTTAATTAGTGATGAGTTGCATATATCTGTAATCTGTTTATATTGTTGTACAGACAATTACATAGCATCGATAATGGAGAATTGTAAGAAGGATGGTGGGTACAAGGACGATGATATTATGACGAAAGTTGAGTGTGGCATGACCAAACTTGTTGAAGATTACAAGAACATTGAGCGTGGCATGAGCAAACTTGATGAGAGTATTGAGAACCTTGAGCGTGGCATGAGCAAACTTGATGAGGGTATCAAGAAAGTTGAGCGCGGCATTACCAAAGCTAAAGAGGGTATTGAGGACGTTAATCGTCTCTTTACCGAAATTAAGGAGTCATTCGCCAAACTTGATGATGAGGAGAGGTCCAAGAAGATGGAAGAGAGGATGCTGAACCCGGAACCGGAATCCAACTTTGAAAATGGCGTAATATCCTCAAAATTGAAACTCCACAAAAACAGTACTCATTATTATCCACGCCACAAAACTACTACTATTACTAAGCCCTCCTGGACTATCCTTGCTGGCGTTGTATGCTTATATGGTCAGACGTACCTCTTCCTCATCGTGCTTACTCAACAACACAAAGACATATATACGTAGCACCTCTTCGATCTTACCCACAATGCTGATTGCTGATTGAATGCCACATGTTATGTTCTTGCTTTGCTTCTTTATGTTTAGATACTCAGGACTATTTTTACTTTTCTCGCTAATTTAATGGGTTTAATTTAATTTAATTTAATGGATTATGAATTGTTAATCTTATCGCTCTAGGTCATATATATATAGTTATATACACACATACGTGTACGCACAATATACACCAACAAATTTCAAAATTTGAATTCAATTGAAATTCGTTTTGGTCAAGATATTATCCTTATACTTGGTTTTGAAAATCCTAACAGTAATTAATAATTTAATAACAACAAGATAATTACTAGGATAATTATTAAAATCCAACTCAGTTTTAAAAATGGTTAATAATCATCCTTTTATTGCACAGAAATTGCATATAGTGACTCAAGTAATTTAGTTAGTTACCATATATTTAGGGATTAGCATCTTTAGTGGTTAAGGAAGTTACTTAGTGATCAAGTAATTCTTTTATGACTAAAATAATTTTGAATTTTAAAATTGGGAGACTGAGTTGCTAATTTTTTGTGATTTATGGGTTGATTTTTAGTTTTATAAACNAACATCATTTTTGAACCACATCTAAAATCATTGGTATTACGATATCAAAATAGTGAATCAATAAGGTGTTAGATTTAAATTTGAAATTCTTTAGATAATTTGACAACTAAGAAAGAGGTGTATGTGGGATGATGAGTGTTAATTTAGAACTATAAATTGGGATCGATTAAAATAATTTTGAATTTTAAAATTGGGAGACTGAGTTGCTAATTTTTTGTGATTTATGGGTTGATTTTTAGTTTTATAAACTGTGTTTATATATAATTTATTTTATTGGTGGAGATGTACCTAAGAGAAAAATTGTTAATTGTAACTGTAAACTAACTTCTGAAATTGAAATAGTAGGTTACTGATTTTGTGGGATTTATGGATTGATTTGATTTTTTAATTTTTTTTATTTTCTATTTGTAACATAAAAATAATGATGGAGATGTGTGAGAGAGAAAGATAGAGAAGATATAATGAGATGAGATGATAGGTACGTTTGGGTGTGGTTTGATTGGAATGATATTGAGATGAGATGATATTGGAAAGTGTGATATGCTATTGGAAAGCGTGAGGATGAGAAAATTTTGGATGAAGGGTTAGAGGTCAATCCAAGTGGATGAGATGAAGGGCCAAAATGAAAATAATATTGGAATTATTTTTAAGAATACAATTTGGTCCATAAATTTGTACCGGTCCTATTAATCAATCCCTAACATGTGTAAATGATAACTTGGGGCTTACACGAAATCCAAGTCATCAATAATCGGATCTATTTGTGAAATCCAACGAAAAAAAATAACAAAGAATAGTTTGAGAACCATAATGCAAATAACAAAACAACACAAAAATGTTTGGTCAATGGTTCATTTTGATCCAAAATGTATGCCCTAATATTCATTTGGTCCATTATGTTTCAAAATGTTCATATTGATCCTAAATGTTGGCAAAATAATTCATTTTGGTCCTAAATACTGGTAAAATGTTTCGTTTTGGTCCCAACTAGATAGAGAAAGTATTCTTCGAGAACAATACGTAGCTCTAAACAAGCCATATTCAATAGTTGGGACCAAAATGAAACATTTTGCAAATATTTAGGAGCAATTTGAATATTTTGAAATATAATGGACCAAAATGAATATTAAGGCATACATTTAGGACTAAATTGACCCTTTAACCCTATATTTTTCCATCCTGTACATACACGTGAGCCATTTTGTATTTTCTCCATTCAATACATTACCGTTATTAGATTTATGAGTCCTTTAATTTGACAAAAAAATATGGATAGAACCACTGTCTACATATATAGAACATATCCAAACTCAGAATAACCGAAAACTGAAGCAAAATACAATATATGAGATTGTCTTATTTTATGCCCATTTCAGTAATTTTCTATCATTCCTCAATAAAAAACTGTATTGCTCAAGCAATAGAGTTTTACAGTTTATCTCTCTCTCCATCAATCACTCTCACATCAAAGTTTTATATTCAATTTTTGATTTGATAAAGAGAGAGATAGACTATAAAAAGTCCATTGCTTAAGCAATGGATCTTTTTATAGCATTACTCTTTCTAGGGGTGTTCATGGACCCAGCGACCCAGCCCAACCCGGCGGACCCGGCCCGGCCCGATGGTGTTCGGGCCGGGCCGAGCCGGGTCCGGGTCTAGCTAGTCTAGACCCGGCCCGGCCCGGGGTACCCCCAATTTTTTTTTTTTTTTTTTTTTACTTTTTATTATACTATTTTTATATTTTATACTACTAAATATTTTTTTAATTGTAAGAAATACATATCTATTATTATTTTTATCAATTGTATATTAAAAATATACATAAAATATATATTTAATCTTAATTAAATCAACATTTTTTTAACAATTAAGTCAAATTAAATGTCTTTATTGATAAAAACATCATTAAATTGATCCAAAATTAATTGTTTTACCAATATATATAAGTTAAAATATATATAGAATAAATAAATAAAATTTTAAAAAAAAATTTGGCCCGGCCGGACCCTGGTGGACCCGGTGACCCGACCCAGCCGTGGACCCGGCCCGTGAACATGCCTAACTCTTTCTATAATAATATAAGAGACAAGCATAATTGAAGAATGAGAAATATTGCAACTAAAAAAATAATAATATTATAAATTTTTTGTTTAATTAAATTAATATAAATTCTATATATATATATATATATAAGAGTGTGTGTGGGGTGTGTGAAAGAGAGAGAGAGGTGTATGTGTGTGTGAGAGAGAGAGAAAGAGAAAAAAATGTGTGAGTGGAAAAGATAAAAAAATGATGAGAAATGATAGATGGAGAGAGAAAATTATAAGTGTAATAAATGAGGGTATGTAAAATTACTATTTTGTCTAGTTCTCTTTTTTATATTTGTATTAAAGTATAGGTAATTATAGGTGTGTAAGTAGGGATAGATTAGTAATTGTAAGAGAAAATGAGATGATGTTGTGAATGAGATGATGATGTGGATGAGATGAGATGAGATGAGATGGAGGTTCCAAAAAACACCCAACCGTTATTGTTCATCCAATCCTAAGATGAGATTAAGATTAAATGAGATGAGATTAGGATGATGATGATGACAAACATGCCCTTAACTACTCCGGTACTCCCTATTCATTCTCAAAATAAGAGAATAAAACTGGTCTTACTTCATCATAATATTTGTATACTTGTTAATAATTAGCATATTGGTACCATCAATATGTCATCAGTTGAATTAATTTAATCCTAAAATGGAAAATTGAATTGCATTTAACTAATTTTGCAACAACACACGATGCAAAATGCCAAAAAGATTTGCTTACTAAATAAGTATGCTGTTATTATATTAATTTCGTAGATTTTAAAAATAATAATTTTAATGATTTGTCTCGAATTTTATATATTTTTATTTAAAGTAAATGTAAACAAAAGTTTTAATAAATATATTGGCCTAGGTGAGTAGAAATTCCACCATGAGTTGTTTCAATTTTAAATAATTGCGCCGTAAGAGTAGCATGAATAGTTTGAAGAGAAGAGAACTCATGCATTGCACATGTCGCACCAAATTTTATGGGTTTAGTTTTTCAGTTCATTTGACTGCCAAATTCTCTTCACTCCCATGAGCAAAGTCTGCATATTTTTAAAAGATATATATTATAACTAAATAAATTATAGACTAAACTATGCTGGGCTGGTCTGTTTGTAAGTGTGATCTATATGTAAGAGTGTTATAAGGAGAGAATGAAATAACTATATGAGTCATGAAGTAGCTAGCGTAAGAAGTTTGCTGTGGGAGGGCTGTAATTTCAGCTGTTGTACGCCTGTATCTGTATGTATAATTCAATTTATGCTTCTTCTTTTTTTCTTTTCTTTTCTAGTCTAGGGAGTGATCATCACTTTCTCATTGCAAACAACATTTTTCTGCCAAACATTACAAGGTGAAGATAAGAATTAATTTTTGGTAAATACCATGGGTGTCCCCCACCTATCCGTGTTACGGTCTAGGTAAAGACTAATCCCATTTGGGCCGGGAAGTGAACAGTTAAAGTCTTTTTAGGGTGCTTTTGGGAGCCTTTTCAGGGAGCGGGAGCGAGAACGTCTTGCCCAGGAGAAATGTAATTGCTTTCCTGATCCTTGGTCATCAAAATGACCAAGACGCCATTTTGGGAGGGAAGTTCTCCTTCATTTATTGTTTTGTTCTAGAGCTTTGTACTTTTGGGTTGGCTATTGAGCCTCTGGTTACTTGGTTGTTGGGCCTGATGTTACTTGGTCAATAGGCCTATTATCACTTTTTTGTTTGATTTCAATCCTTTGTTATTCTACAATCTACATGGATCTACGTTTTCGCCTATCATTATTCAATTAGTACGATTTTGATTGATCCATTGGGGTTAGTTAATTTCTTTATAGTTTGTCGATTGTTTTTGTTGATACATTTGGTTGAATGTTGTACATTTGATATATTATTTCATCATTATTAATCCTTATCATGTTTCAATTGAGTTTTGAGCAGATTCAACAAAATTAAGATTAATTAATTCTCAAATGGATGGGCTTGGATCAAAGACCAAAGAAGAACACAATCCAATAATAAATCCCACGTCGTTGTCAGTAATTTTACGGACCCCATGCACTCAACCGTTGGATGTAATCAAGACAAGATTGCAACTTGACAAGCGTGGCCACTACAAAGGAATCATACATTGTGGCGTGTCAATTGTAAAATCAGAAGGCGTTCGGGCTTTATGGAAGGGCTTTACACCTGCGTTCACACAGAAAACTTTCGCTTTTACGCATCAAATTGCTTCATATGCATTCCTTCACACTACCGACTTCAATACTCCTGAGAATTTTCTCACTACTATGATTATGAGCACACCTTTTGATGTAGTGAGGATGAGATTGCAACAACAGAATAATCATTATGTGAAGTACAAAGGTGCATTACATTGTGTTCGCACCATCATAAGAGAAGAGAGAATTCGAGGATTATGGGTTGGCTTTACTCCAGCTTTGATAAGACATAGCATACAAAGAGGTTCAATCTTGGCTGCTGCGAAATTAGGTAAGAAATATGAAATTGAGAAAGAGAATAAGAGAATCATTCCATGGTTGGTTTGGATGGAAGCATCCCTATTGGTTGTAGGAGGCGTTGTTTGTTCAAATCCCTTTGATGTTGTGCAAACAAGGCTTATGACTCAAGGTGGAAGTGATGAAGTGAATAAGTATAAGGGTATGGTTCATGCATTTAAAACTATTTACTCAGAGGAGGGTTTTCTTGCTCTTTGGAGAAGCCTTATGCTTCGTATTATTATGATACCATCAAGTGTGCTTATTTCTTTCCTTATTGTTAATCAGCTTAACAGATCTTTCGACACAATCAAGGACTCCAAAGTCAAGGTGAAGTTTCAATAGTCATTTAGTAACTACTCCTTTTGCATTATGAAAATAGGACGAATTTGTAACTACTTCTTATGCATTATGAAAATAAGATGACAAGACTTGTCTTACATCTTTGCAATATTTGTGTACTTGTTTGCATATTGGTATCATCTATATTCATGTCAAGTTGAATCAATTTAATCCAAAAGAAAAGAAGTTTTGAATTGCATTTAACTAATTTACAGAAACACACCAAATGGCAAAGGTTTGCATATGAAATAAGTATGCTGTTATTATATTAATTTTATAGATTTAAAAAATAATAATTAAATGATTTGTCTTGAATTTTATATTTTTATTTAGAAATAAATGTAGAAAAGTTTTTATGACTATATCAGCTGCGTAGGAATTACACTCTAACCTCAATTTTTTTGGGGCCAAAGTTTTATTTTGGTCCCTTAAGTTTGCTCAAAGTTCCGTTTTGATCTCTCAAGTCTCAGGCGAACTTTTCGGTGAGATACACGACGACTCCGATGACTACGAAAACTCCTAATCAAAGGTTTTTTTTACTTCATGAGTTCAATGACGGCCTCCATCTTTGCAAAAAAAAAAAATGATTGGCAAGTCGCCGAAAAATTATACAATCGCCGAAAATTATATTTGCAGTCATTTGTTCGCAAAATACAAGCTGCAATTGAATCAGAAGAACTTGGCGATAGCCGGTCATAAATTTCAAAATTTGAATTCCAAAATTCTATGGATTCATTTTCATTATTTATAGTCCAAGTATAAAAAAATTTTTTATTCAATAATAGTTTAATGATTAATTTTGTAATTTAGAATTATTATGTAAATTTATTAATATTATATTGTAGAAGTCAAAAGTAATTTTTCTCCATATTACTTTATGGGTAAATTGCAATTTGGTACCCTGTGGTTAGGGGCGGTTCCCCTTTGGTACCCTGAAAGAAAAATTTTTGCATTGTGGTACCCCCTGGTTTGCTCCGTTAGCGATTTGGTACCCTGAGGTTATTTTCTGTTAGGATTTAACGGCAAATGTTAGTTAAAATGTCAAAAATCTCCTCAAAAGTCTTCTCTTATGCGTTTAAGTCCTTTCCCTTTACTAAAAGGGATCAAAACATAAAGAATTAATTATAAAAGGGTCTTTAGAATTCTAATATTATAGATTTTTCTCCTTTTCATAAGATTTCTTTTGAATAGGTCCTGATTTAATTACACTTTAATCCCAAAAATTTATGATCTTTACCAAAATAGTCCTTAGAACCTCAAAAGACAAATGAGCATCTATGATTTATCAAAAAATCCCTATATTCAACTACAATTTTCATTCAAGTACACTACAAACAAATCAAAACCCCCAAATTTTTTCAAAATCAAGCCCCACAAAAAAAAACATTTCATCTCTTCTTCAAATTGGTCCCTAAAACCTTAAACTTTTGAATAGGTCCTGATTTAATTACAAACAAATCAAAACCCCCAAATTTTTCCAAAATCAAGTCCTATTTTGGTCTCTCAAATTAAATAGATCCTCTTCCAGCTTGCTTAGTGGCATCAAGTTGGTCTACATAATCGGGAAGCTCCGATGAAAATGATTTCATTTGGCCACAAGACTCCCCAAATATTGATTGAGACCTCAAGGCATTCCACCACGGGACTAAAGTCACTAATGACCCCTGAGCAACAGAGTTATGGACACTTCATTTAGCTTCTTTGAAATATACGATTTGTATGGCCATATTTGCCCTCCAAATTGATCCAAATGATGATTAATCTTATTAAACAATTTCCTATAACAAAAAAATTTGAACAGAAATACCGCCGGCATATTTAAACTTGCAAAAGTGAAGTGAAACTGATAATTATGCAAAAAGCAAATAAATAAGAAGGGGGGAAATCTTTTTTACCTTGGTTTTCTAATCTTCCATAAAAGCGTCGATAAAGCCGAGCTGATCGAAAAGATGATACAGTTTTTAAAACCTAGATGATGATTGTACCAGAAAGGGCCGAAACATAAACATAAAGAAATAGAGAAAAGCAAGTCAAGGATTAAAATGAAGAATTAGAATCACAAAGAAAAGATCAAAATGGAAGTGGAAAGAGTGGACCGGAAATTGGCAAAAACCCAAATACAGTGAACAAAAATCATATGGATAAGCTTTAAGAAAAAGTAATAAAAAAAAAACGCAAGTTGAAGGTAAATAAATAGTGAGTCGCATAAGAGCAAGTTAAGGACGGAAAGTTTCGTTGTTAGGGACAGAATTGATTCCGTCAATAAACAGTTCGTCCAAAATATTTAGGGACTAAGACTAGGGCTGTTGTCACTGCTACCACCACGATGATGACTCCTATATCTTCAATAATGTCTCTTATGACTTTGACAGCTATGATGTCTTGATTTTTCTGTCATTAATTGTTTGAAAAGCTCTTCATGACAAGCTAATTGTTTTGCTTGAGCCGTTATAAAACATAGAGTTGATAATATTGTGCCGTTTGATTTTTCTCCCAATAACAGATATAGTTTCAACTTTCAAGTCCTATGCCACAAGCAAATATGATTAAATAACATAATAAGCACAAGCAACACTTATATATTCATAAAACATAAAGTTGATCTTAGTTCTAAATCACAAGCAAATATAATCAACACTTATCAACATAGAGTTCATCTACAAAGAAACCATTCTAATTCTCATCAAGCTCATTCACACAATTGATATGAATAATTTTCATAAAATAAAAGCTCAAGTCCTTGACACATGTCACACATCATGGCTCACTAATAAGTGTATTCTATTTAATGGTTTGATTTACTTATACATTTGGTCCCTATAGTTTCACTAAAATTGTAATTTGGTCCCTATATTTTTATCGCATGTAAGTTGGTCCTTGTATTTTTATATTGGTTAAGAAATTGTACATTAAATACATTTAAATGGATTTAAAAAATTATAGGCAAAAATATACCCATAAAAATAGGAGAGAATGAAATTAGCGATGGAGTAGTAGAGTACCAACTACCTAGCTTGATTCACAAGTTTTGCCATGCGTGGCTGATGATAGGAATGATTCGGTTTTTTCTTTTTATTTATTTATTTCGGATTTCTCATCGCAAAACGTACAAAGTGAATCAGTAGCGCCGCGAAACAATCTTCTTCTTCACGACTCAGCATCGCCGTCTACAATCTTTCGGACCATTAATTAGGTAAAAACTGATTGAAGATTTCAGTTTTTGTGAGGCACAAATTTGGAGTAATATAACTTCTTTTTCCTTCATTTCCTAGCATCTAATGAAACGTAGCTTGTAGTTGTATTCGCATTTCAGAAACTGCATCGAATTAAGAACACGAAAACCTAGGTGAAATATTCTGTAGTTGAGCATTTTCTTCCAGCTATATCTATGCTATGGTTGGCCAATATGACTTGCTGGTAGAACATTGATGATAAAAGGTTCTTGGAATTTAGGAGATCTAGGCAGAGTTAGAATTTATCCATCTTTGTGCGAAATGCTTTTTATGCATTTATTTTGTATTTTCATTTATTTTTCATTCAAACATACCAGTATATCACCTATTTCTAGAGGCTATGATGAATGATGAGTATAACAAAGAAATGACTTAGGGTGCGTTTGGATGCACAGTTATAGTGCATTTATCCTCCTTTATCTCTCAGTACTCTTTTACTACCAGAGCTACAGTTACAAATGTTGTTTGTTTTACCTTTATCTCCCCTCCTTTATTTTCCTCCTTTATCTCTCCTTTATCTCTCCTTTATCTTCTAAAATTATTAACATATCCCTACTCAACTACCTATAATTACCTACTTTTTACTATAAAATAATAAAATATTCAAAGGGCATATTTGTAAATTGCATATAAAAATATTTTTTTATTACCCTTACAACTTTCTCTCTCCTTCATCTTTTTTTACTATTNATTTTCACCTTGAGGACAAGGTGTATTTTCAAGGGGGGAATATTGATACATACCCCACTGTCAAGCCCATTCTACGTTAGTTTAGTTAGGTGTCATGTTTCTGATTTTATTTCTATTATTTTCATTTTATGTTATTTAGGAAGTAGTGGGATAGGCCATGTAGTAGGTTGTGGCAGTTTCATAAGCCACTAATTTAATGTTTCCTGAATTTTAGGAGTAGTTGGGCGGCAAGGTATTATTATAAATAACCCTGCTTTATTATGTTACCCATGATAAGAATTATATTGAAATTATTGTCTCTGTTTCCAAGTTTCAGATTCTGAACTTGTGGTCCCAAGTATTAAGATTTTTGTACTTGTGGTTTTTATATTGCTCTCTCAAGAATTTGAAGAGATATTCTCTAGATTCTGGAGATTATTTATTTGATTCTGTTCTATCTCTCTCTCTACATTCCCTTAATTATCTCTATTGGATTGGGGGTTCTATCACCATGTTTTCACCAATCATTATTGAAGTAGTCTGATTCCAATCATTACATTGGGGTTGAATCCATATTTCATACTGGGGCTTTCCGTGCCCGTTATGTAACATTAGATTTGACATGTGTAGTTATTCAATGACTAAATAATATATTTCTATTATTCAAGGACTAAATCATTAGAAGTGTGAAAATTAAAAGACCAAATAATAAGTTTTCACTTTCATAAATCTCATCAACTACCTTTTCTCTCCCATTATCTATATAGTTAGCCAATTATCAAGTTCCACATATTTATTTCTTATTTTTTTAATTTTTAATTTAATTATTTTTTACCAACTAAAAGCACCCTCACATATAATATAGTATAGATATAGATATATATATTGTTTTATAATTATTACTCCTTAACAGGTTTCAATTGAGTTTCAAGCAAATTCAATGAAATTAAGGTTAATTATTCTCAAATGGATGGGCTTGGAAACAGAGAGACAGGAGGCTACTTATATGGTCTAGAATATATACCCATGTCGTTGGCAGCAATTATGAAAATCCCATGTACCCAACCGTTGGATGTAATCAAGACAAGAATGCAAGTCGACACACGTGGCTACTACAAAGGAATCATACAATGTGGTGCAACAATTGCAAAATCTGAAGGCATTCGAGCTTTATGGAAGGGCTCTACACCTATGCTCGCTTTGTATTCTACAAATCTAATTGCTACATATTCAATCCGTCAATCTACCAACATGTTCAATGTTCAAGAGAATTTTCTCTTTAGTATTGTTTTGAGCACACCTTTTGAGGTAGTGAAGATGAGATTGCAACAACAGAATAATAATCATAATGTGAAATACAAGGGTGCATTACATTGTGTTCGCACAATCATGAGGGAAGAAAGGGTTGGAAGATTATGGGTTGGTTTTGCTCCAACTTTGATAAAAAATATCATACTAAGTGCTTCAGTCTTGATGGCTAAGAATACTAGTATGAAATATAAAAGAGAAGAAAAAGAGATAACAATTCCATTTAAGGAAGTTATGAAGTGAACAAGTATCAGGGTATGATTCACGCCTTTAAAACTATTTATTCAGAGGAGGGTTTTCATGCTCTCTTTAGAGGTCTTCTGCTTCGTTCTATTATGATACCATCAGTTTTGCTTATTGCTATCCCTCTCACTAATCGACTTTATAAATGTGATGACACACTCAAGGACACTCCAAAGCCAAGTAGAAGCTTCGATAGTGAACTTGATTGTTGAGATATGATATTTTAGTTATAATATTTTGTTATCTTTTTAAGTTCGAATATTATATCTCTCAAAGACATTTGTTGTTAAGTATCTGACTATATCTTTGTAGCCATCTCAGACAAGTGGTACTTTTGCCTTCAGTAATTTTGGTCAGACACAACCCTGTTCTGTTCAATCTAATTTTAGAAGTATTGTATCCTGCTTCTATTGTAGTTGGACTTGAAGAATGTGAAGACATTGAAGGCAGACAAAATTAGTCATCTGTGTTGCAATCTTGTTGGTATGGGACTATTTTGGGATTGCAGTGAGACTTTATTGGGACAATTTTAGGAATGTTTTGTGGCTCTAATGGTCTAGTGTAGGACTGTTTTTGAAGCACAAGGAGAGGGGGATACGTAGAAGAGTAACATCCATTGTGATGAGAAATGTAATGTGTTTCAAATTTTAGTACTTCATTTCAATAAAGATATAATTTATAATGACTATAAATTGTTCAATCTAGATCCTCTCAATTTGGTTCCTCTGAAGTTCTCTGTAATTGTGACACCGAGAGATGAGATTGAAAAATGAAATGCAGAGTTTCATTGAAATTCAGAGGCTAATGTGACAATTTTGCCCTTCAAAATTGCCTAATTGTAGAGAGCTTCATGAACTTCAATTAGGATCCAGATCATAAATTGTTCCACAAAACTAGAACAAAAACAATTATTTAAATAACAAGCTTATATACAAAAACAACTAGTATATTCAGAGGGATTTAATTAGTGTCCATTGGTCATATTCTTCGAGGATTCAAATCTTGGACCCTTTTCACCAAACTTGGACACTGTGATTATATATCCCTCGTATCTGTGTGCTCTCTCAGTTAAAAAAAGGAATATAAGTGCTCTGCAATTCTGCATACACAGACTACTGGAAATGGAATGATATATATGGAATATTTATATATATTTATATTTTTATATCATATAATATTATATAGAATGATTATACATCATCAGTTTAATATTGGCTGTGGTGGTTATACTATACATCAGCATTGATTGCATTTGTATAATGATCCACCAACATGTAATAATTAGTATTAAGAAGCAAAAAATTTCATGCAGATAGGAGGATTAATTTTTGCAAGAGCAAGAATTGAAGCAGGAAGAGTCCAAAGTCCTTCCCCGCAAATGAATCCAGAGGCAACTGCAGGAACCATAAACTCAGCCTTGTTTGAGTTAATCCTGTTCCACACAAAAACAATCAAACTCCCAACACACATATCAATTGCAAAATATGCCCCAACCAGAAATGGAACTGCCATAACCATAGGCAATGGCATCCATTTCCCAATCTTATGAGGAGCAAGATCTCTTAGCATGTTTAAACCCACTGCAAAAGCAAAGAAGCCATAACAAAGCTGCAAGCAATGTTGGGGTAGAGCAGAGAAACCTTCAACCCCTATAACTGCCATGTTTCTGTAAATGAGTGCATAGGGAGCTTTGAATTCTCCGTGTGGGTTTCCCACGTCGAACGCCTTGTAGAAGAGGAAGAAACTGAGAGGAGCTGTTATACAGCCCACTGCAATGCCTATTACTTGGGACATGAACATTGCTCTAGGAGAAGTACAAGTGTAATGGGCAGTTTTAAAATCTTGCATCAAAATGCAAGACACTGAGATCGCGGATTTGACGAGACCGCACCCGATTAGTCCTGCCACTAATCCATTCTCTCTTCCGCTCAAAGCCGCGAGCACAAATAGTGCAACCTTACCGTAGTTATATGCCATGTTTATATCTGTCAGACCTGCTCCATAAGCATTACAGAATGCCAAAGAAGGAGCAAAGATGTAAGCCACCACCACATAGTACCATTTCAGCTGAGGAAACATGTGTGGGATTACAATTACAGACATGACAGTGAATATAACATAACCAATGATGCCAATCCACATGGGAATGTTCTCCCTCATGAACAATTCATTCTGTTTCTTGATATGATCTTGTGTGGGATTCTCCTGAGTCTGACCCTCACATTCACCAACTGTTGTTGCTTCTTCTCCTGAGAAATAAATTCAATTTAGAAATCAAGATGAAATTGAAAACAAAGAAAGCAATTTACAATTACCCTTTTGAATGTTCTTGCTCTTCATACGGTCAAGTACACTTCCAATTGTGGAAATGAGTATCTTGGCGAAACTGTATATGCCATCACCTAGGATTAGAGCAACTGATAGGAAAACCTGCCAATGAATACTTAAAGATCATAATTCATAGGTATCATCTTGAAATGTGTTTTTAAACTGATAGGATGATGGTTTAGGGGGACCTTGTAGCCGTATAAACCCCTCATGTTGCTTTCTTCAAAAGTTGGAGGGAACCAATGTCCTTTAAGCCGATCGATAAGCGGCCACATCACTCCATAAGAGAGCACAGCACCAAGTAACAATGACAAATTCACAAGGTGGGAGCAAATCATCCCTGCTCCCACATAAGTCATGCTAAAATCGAAATAAAATCTGCAGTACATATATATATATATAACATTTAGTATCAGGCATTTGGAAGCAAACATTTATTGTTGTTTATTGAGAAATCGTTCATACGTTTGTCTCCAAGCCTTAAGTCCAAAGGTAGGAAACTGTTGGAATCCACAGTCCTCTAATCCTGAGAAGAACCACTTGAAAAACCCCCATAGGAAACTGATGGAAAAATACTTCATGAATCCACGCACTTGCTTCCTGCAATATAACATATTTTATCACACTGTCTGTGGTCTCTAAGTGTATATAGTTTCAATTTAACTCAAATCTGAGTGAATGGGATATATATATGTACTTTGCCATTTTGTCCCCTTGGGTATGGAAACCGTTAATGAGAACAGCTGTTGCCAAGCCACTGGGATATGTTAATTTGAGGTCAACTATCATGATCTACAGAGGAAGTACATATGTATGTTGAATTTCATCCTCATATAATAATCAAACATCATAACAAGAATTATATATATATATACACATATATATCCAGCCAGTTTCTGTCATGCAAATATATCAATCCAAACTAGCTAGATTCATATGAACTTCACTACTCTTAGCTACTTAGGCATATCCAAAGTAATATATTAAATTCCTAATAAAATAAAGAAAGGGGGAGGAGGGAAAAAAATTAAAAAAAACGAAGTAAAAGACAACCTTTCTGAGTGGAATCAAGACAAAGAGGCCAACAAAGCAGACCACAAAAAGGAAGCCAGTCATCCAAGCAAACCCGGGTTCCTTGACAGCGCTTGGATTGTTCCCCGGGGTACCGACGCCTGACAACTCATATGTCTTCCTGTTTAATCCCAGAAGATAAGAAGCAAATCCTCCTGCAATATATATATATGTATAGTAATTACAATTCTAGTAGGTATGTAGCCAAATTAAAAAGGAAGCAAAATATGATGGAGACATTATTAGAGCAACCTCCAACAGCAATGCTATAGCATGCAACTGCACAAGTCTGAATGATGGTGTTTTCTTGGCGAGTGAAAGGCTTACAAGTAAAACCAGCCTTGTTTAGCAACTTTGTCCAGCTTCGGACAAATACAAAAGCCAAAAGAGCAGCAGAAACATTGAGATTAGGAACCATTCCAGTTGTGAGGTTCAGCTTCATGGCTATAATGCTATACATGCTTCCAATCACTATGCTCACCAACACCCCTCTCACTGTTATCTGCTCTCTCCATGGCTGCATCCTCCGAGATATTTCTCTCCCGATTTCGCTACTTTCCGCCGGAATCATCTACACAATTGTAACAAGCCTTTTCCAATCAAACATTCATTCATTCATTACAAGTATTATATATATATGTATATATCATTAGACTACTCACCTTAATGATGCCTTAGTTTCTTGCTTCTCTTACTGAGTACTGCCGTTGCAAAGAACTATTGTATGCCTGCTGGTTTGCATATAGATGTATATATGTATGCTTCAGTGATTACGTGTGCAGTGTGATGCTGATTCTGTTAAAAAGGTACAATTATTATATATATAAACATAGTTTAATTTGTAGAAAACAATGTTGATGACTCGGTTCACTGTACTAGGATGTTGAACTAGTGCTAATTAATTAATTGGTTGGTCATTGTTTGGCTTGCTGCATCTTCCACTGAGTGTGAGTCTGAAAATGTAGGCAGCAAGCAACAGCTTCTTCATTCTTTCAGGGTAGGAAGAAAAAAAAAATCTAATCTGCTGAGATTGCTAATTTGATTAACAAAAGTGTGGGTGGATTTACAAAAATTAAAATTACTTTTTAGGACTGATCTTTTTTATTTTTTTTTTCTGGTTCGTCCACTGTGAGGTCGTTATGATAGGTTTCAAGTAGGAAAGATTCTCTTCCCATAAACAGAGAAAGGTCGACCATTGAAACAGGCTACACATAACATATGTGGGGTCCATCCACGCTTCATCCACACTTCTACTTTGAAAACGATAGATACAGCACAGCACAGGAAAGTTTTGATACTTTTCCTGTTTTTTTTTTTTTTTNTAATCCTTGGATTTTAACTTATTATACTTTTTTTTGTCTAAATTTGTACTAAATTTATATTTTATAGTCCCTAAATTTATATTAAACTAGATTTTCAAATTGTCTTGAAATTTTATAAATTTTTAAAATTATTAATCTTATATTTAATCTTCACTTAAATATTTGCAGAGAAGATAACAAATAATTTAAAAAAAATCTCTATGTACAAAATCGAGTCAAATCTAATAAACTAGATCCCATCCAACATTTTTTATTGAGTTTACTCGGATCGAATTGTTCATATGAGTTTATATGAGTACCAGTAAGTATAGGAACAATCAAAATACTCATATTCCATGAGTACTCGTTGGGTTTGAGATCGAGTAAAAAGTGAATAAAATTGGGTATGGAAATTGACCCATTTAAAATTGTGAGTATGGATCCAGCTCCGGGAATAAGGGTACCCACCCGGAACCATACACGCTATAGTATCATGTTCTATTTTTTGAAAAAATATATATTAACATATATAATGTAACTATTTTTTATTTTAAATATATATAAAATTACTATTTGTAACTTTTATTTTTATTCCCTTGGCTATCTATTTAATCAAAAAATAAATAAAATCGCTTTAATTAAATTATATTTATATTTTTAAAAAATTATTTATTTAAATTTCTCCGAGTTTGGGTCCTGGTATGAGTATTCAACTACCCATAGGGGTGAGCGCGGGTTGGGTTGAGGCGGGTTGAGGGAAAATCTCAGCCCAACCCGCACAGCAATCTGCGGGTTGAGTTGGGTTTGGTTTTATGATTTTAAAAACTCAACCTGAACCAACCCAACCTGCAGAATTGCGGGTTTGGGTTGGGTTGAACCCGCGGGTTGAGTTTGTAATTTTTTTTTATAATTTTTATAACAAAAAAATATTATTATAAATTTGTGAGTAATGAATAAAAAAACTTACACACAAAAAAAGTTTAAAAAACAGATTATATATATAAATATAAATCAATTAATATATACCCCATAACATATGTAAATGTAATACATATATTTAATTATGTAAATTTTAAAATCAAAATATCTTATTTATAAAGAACTAATAATATAAATACATAAGAAAACATACAAAATTTATATAAAAATACATAAACATGTATAAAAAATAAATAAAAAAAAAAAGCGAGCTCGCGGGTTAAGTTGGATTAACAAACTACGAACCTGCAACCCAACCCACAAGTGTGCGGGTTGAGAATTTTGAGCCCAAACCAACCCACGACCCCGAACCAACCCAATCCATAGTTGCGGGTTGGGTTGGTTTCTGCGGGCTCGCAGGTTGGTTTGCTCACCCCTAACCCATAGGGTATGGAGGTGGGGATTAATATTCATACCCGCACAGATATGGGTACGACCGTACGAGTATGGGAACAATAATTTGTTACGGGTCCAGATCTGGAGATCAAGATACTCTACCTACACTCTACCCATGAACATTCCTAATTATGTAGGATAAATACTTATATATTTTTATTAATTTAATTTTATAATTTTTAAAATTTAATTTTATAATTTTTAAAATTAATTTTTAATTCAATCCAACCCACCTGAACTCAACCGCAACCCAAGGCGAGTTATGCGATTTAATAATGGTTGGGTTCGGGTCGAGAAAAATTCAGCCACCCCTTGATATCCTACCCGATCAACCTATTCAAACCCGACTAATGCTCACCTCTAAACATAACTAATTAATAGCATATATTATAAATGTATCATTGGTTAATATAATGATCTTTAATGTCAGAAATTTTCAATTAAACAATCTTTCTTTTTTGTTATATTTTAGTCCTCAAACTTTCACATATGTTTCGTCTTGGTCTTCAAGTTTTCATATTTTCTTTATTTTAGTATTCAAACTTTATATTTGTTTCATTTTCATTTTGGTCCTTAAGATTTAATAAGTAATTTGACAAATAGAGAAATAAAATATTTCACTATTTAAAAGAAAAAGCAACCATAAGTTTATTTCATTTTTCCTCAAACTTATAATAAGTGATTTGTCAAAGAGAGAGAAAAATTTTCACTCTAAAAGAAAAATTAACCATAAATTTATTTCCAATTTGCGACTAAAAATGAAGATTTTTCTTTTTTGCTTTGTCAACTTGCATGTTATGACACATATAAGTGGGAAAAAATTTCATCTTAGCTCTTCAGATTAGAAATAACAGTAAAAAAATAGATGAAATCAAATTTTCGGGAACCAAAACAAAACAAAATATAGTTTGAAGATCAAAATGAAATTAATCCCATAGTTTAAGGAATAAAATAGAACAAAAAATACTTTGAGGACCAAAATAACTGTTTAAAGAATGAACAATATTAAGCATTCTTTTTAAAGAAATACATTTTTTATCATTGTGAAAACTATTATATTGACATAACT
Organism: Chamaecrista fasciculata; assembly: GCA_003254925.1. Classification (NCBI taxonomy): domain Eukaryota; kingdom Viridiplantae; phylum Streptophyta; class Magnoliopsida; order Fabales; family Fabaceae; genus Chamaecrista; species Chamaecrista fasciculata. The sequence continues at coordinate 23,577 of QANZ01017379.1, forward strand.
TGGAGTATCAAATAAAGTCAGGAGAATCAATAAATATAATTATAAGTTAAATAACTTGATGCAATTTATTTACAAATAATAATAAAATTAAGAACAAAATAAAATATAAAAAACCCAATAATCAAATATTTGAATTTAGAACAAAATAATCAATAAAGTTTACTTGCTTGAATTATTTATTTTTTTAACTATTCTTAAAAAATTGGTAAAAACATTATATTTTAAATATATATATATATATTGAAATAAAATAGAGATGAGAAAAAGATAAAAAAAGAATTCAAGAAAATGGGGCCCACAGGTTTTATTTCACAAATAAATTGGTAGAACCTGACATTTTAGCATGCTGACACCTGTAAAGCAATGCTCCATGTTTCATATCTATATATAAATTGATTGATATATACACGTTGGTGTATTTTTGATTTCATAATTTTTGTTCAGATTTTGATTTAGTTTCATATTTTTTTTTTACTTTTGATTCCATATTTTTTATTTAGGTTGTAGATTTGGTGATATATCTTTTGGTTAGTTTATAGAATTGATCTTATATCTTTGTAAAAAAATTTATCGTCACTCTCACTTGACCGAAAGATGTGAGACTAATTTTACACCTAACCTAAAGTTATAAGCCTAAAAGTGCAACAAAAAAAAGTTATTAGATCAAATTGAGACCTGAGCAAAAGTTATGAAACTACTTTAACCTATTAAATTTATATTATTTGGTCGATGACTAAAAGTAGATTTTCTTGTGCTTTTTGTGTAAGATAAAACTTTATTACTCAAGATTTTAATGAGTAGAGAGAAGTGTACCTGAATTTATGGCTTTCAAGAACTTGAAGACAGTTTTTTTCCCTTTACCCTTCTTCCTTTCTTAGTTCTCTGATGGTTGAAGACTCCCCTTAGCACCTTATGGCTTATACACTTATGCCAAAATGTGAGGCTCTAAAATTTGAAGGGAGAAGGAAGGGTATATGAAACCCTAAAGAAAGGTATATAAAATCCTACTAGGCTTTAGTTTCTTTTAAGTCCAACAATTATCAAATTGGGCTTCCCTTTAATTAGACTTAAGTCCATTAGTCACGCGTGCCTACATAGACGACTATCATAATTCATAAAATATTCCAACATTTTGGGGAGGGTAAATAACCATTTCAAGTGTTGGTTTAATGCATAGAAACGGTAAAAAAAGAATCAAAATAAAAAGTTTGGAGACAGCATCAGCTGCACTTAACATGGCTCCAACAATGAATTTGTCTTTGCATCAATCCATCAATTTGTGGCTGCGTGATGCGTATCTTCTTGGAAAAAAAAGTAAGGGTGAATGATTTTCTATTCTAGTGGCCAAAATGCACGCAGAACAAATACAATTCTATCTTCACTTGTGTATATGTGCTGTAGAGTGTGGACTTTTTCGACTGCTGATTTTGACCTTCATTTTTGTCTGTCATCAAATTTTCTAAAGTTGTTGATTGCTCTGATTAGATTGAATTACAGCTTATTCACCACCTTGGCGGCACTATATGAGGTATTTGCAATTATGCGGGAATTACTTAAATGTAATCATTACATACTTCCAAGTTCCTTCCTTTAATAATTAATTGTTTTATTTGACCAATGAAAAACCAAATTCTTCAGATAAGGGACAAGGCATTATTGTGTATTGTGATCGGGACGGACGATTATACCTGCCATAGACTATATTCACACGATTTGACAAAAGATATTTTGCTTCTCTCATAAGATTCGAAGGTTGTCAAGCCCAACTTTAATTGGTAAGCCTTTTTACGGCCCCATTGTTGTACATCACTCTTTAAACCCTCTCTTTTTTGGGCCGGAATTCTGACCCTGTGTGTACTTCATTCCAACTTCTATCATTCTCTTTTGGTTAAAGTGCATTTTTTAGTCCTATAACTTTTATTCATGTATCAATTTGATTCGATAACTTTTTTTATTGTACTTTTGGTCAGGTTATAGATTTGGTCACGTAATACTTTTGGTCCCAGATCTTTTAGTCAAGTTGCAGAATTAGTCTTATCTTTACAAAAAGTTTCACCGTCAGTCCCACCTAATCCAAAGATATAAAACTAATTATGCACATAACCCAAAGATATGAGTAGGGATGATCAAAATATTCATACCCAATGGGACCCTGAAATTTACTCTATGGGTATGGGTCTAGACCCAGACCCATCCTTAATGGGTCCAGGTCCGAGTATGGTGGTACCCTACCCATATAGCCATCAGTAATAATAAATATATTTTTATATATAAAAAAGTCCAAAGTCCTATTTTGGTCCCTCAGTTATGCTCAATGTCCAAAATTGGTCCCTCAGTTATTTTTTGTTCCATATTGGTCCCTCAGTTTTCCAAAATTTGACACAGTTGGTCCCTCAACCGTTTTCCATCCATTTTTCTGTTAAAAAAAAAGAAAAAAATAAACTTTCTTCCCCCAAAAGTTTTAGTTTTTTACATTAAGTCATTTCATTTTTATAATAGGATCAAAACGTAAGAACAAAAAATAAATTGAGATTGTAATTAAATTTAAACAAAAAGACCTCTCTCTCTGTTCGCTTTCTTTCCCCGCTTGCCACCCACTTCTCTTTCTTCTCGCCTCAAGTCATCTCCGACGAGGGTCTCTGCAACTACTCCGGCGGCGGCGTCGAGATTGGAGCCGAGGGTGGAGGAAGGAGATGGGTACTGGGTTGTGAAAGAGGAATGGAAGGAGGCATTAATGAACTTTCAAAGAAAGACCCCATGAAGCTTTTCATGGAAGGAGGCATTAATGAAGAATTCAAGAAATTTTAGGTTTATATCGATGTTAGGCTTATATGATTCGATTTGAAGAATTCAAGAATTTTTTTGCTTTTCTGCCTTGCCTTTGAATAGGGTTCTAATATATTTGTGTTCGATTATTTGCTTTGGTGTGAAGAAATTTTCGGTCAAAGGAAGAGGTTTCCAATCTTGCCGCCGCCGTCGCCTTGCCGGAGGTCGGAACCTACGCCGCCGCCGGAGTAGTTGCAGAGACCCTCGTCGGAGATGACTTGAGGCGAGAAGAAAGAGTGGCAAGCGGGGAGGTGGGGTTTGGACGGAGAGAGTTAGCCGATGTGGAGGAGAGAGAGAGAGATTATTGTTTTTTTTTGAAATAAACTAAAACCCCCAAGTTATTTTTTATTTCTTACATTTTAATCCTATTATAGAGAAAAATGTCATTGATGTAAAAAATTTAAACTTTTAGGAGTTAAAAATCAATTTTATCTTTTTTTTAACGGAAAAATGGATGGAAACTGTTAGAAGGACCAATTTTGCCAAGTTTTGCACAATTGGGGGACCAATATGGCACGAAAAATAACTGGGGGACCAATTTGGAACACTAAACATAACTACTGGGGGACCAAAATAGGGCTTTGGCCTATAAAAAATATAATACTTTAACATTTTTTATTGAAAAATATTAAAATTTTTATAAATATTGAAATATTTTATTAATACATTCATATTTATCATTTATTTTTTTTTATTTTTAGTAGTTGATAAACTGGAAAATGACTGGCACTTACCTAGTTCACCGGAGAGGGCTGCAAGAGCCAAGACTTGAGCAAAGACCTGCAAAAGCTTCACAGGGGGGCCCTGCGAAGTGTACTCCGACGCTCAAGTTAGTAAGAGAGTGATAAGAGAGTAAGAGAATTTCAGAGTGTAAGAAGTAGCTAACCTTGAACTGGTGAGATGGGCTCTATTTATAGAGCAGGGAGGAGAGAGGTGGTCAGCGTGCGGGGCGGACCACGTACTGGACACGATCTCCACCAGCGAAGATGGTGGAGGCCGAGATTTGCGGAGCAAGGCAATCGTGGGTGATTGCGTGTTGTGTCGCTAGGCGGGCGCCTAGAAACTGGAGATCGTGGGTATGAGCAAGTCAGTAACCCACGATCTCCCGTAGCGTGGATTGCGGAGCGGGGTAGTCGTGGGTGACCACGTGTCATTTGGGGACGCGCGCCAAGACCCAGGATGGATCACGACCGCCCCCACTTGTGCTTAGGGCGCCCGATTGGCTCGAGGGCGCTCCGCGAGGGCTGTTTAGGCGTACGCCCAAATAGTGATGTATCAGTAGTTATATATGTAAAAAGTTGGATGAATATAAATTTTATATTAATAAAAAATAGTTTATTTTAAAATTTTTCAGGGTCTGGGTCCGAGTATGAGATTAGACTACCCAACGGGTATTGGTATGCATGGAGATTGATTTTGATACCCGCTTATATATGGGTCCGGGTTCGGGTATCATAGTACTCTACCCATGATCATCCCTAGATATGAGACCAATTATACAACTTGACTAAAAAATATGAGATCAATTCTGCAACTTGACCTAAAGATATGATACCAAAAGTACAACAAAAAAAAATTATAAAACCAAATTGAAACCTGACCAAAAGTACACTTTGGCCTTCTCTGTCTTAAAACATATCATACTACATATATGTATATATACACATGCACATGCCCAATGTCGTTTCTCTGCTTTTTGTTATCTGTTTCTTCGTGGGGAGTTCTTTTGTCATGATTAGTTGTATATGTTGATGATGGTGTTCAAAAAAGAGAAAGGCATTCGCATTTTTGAGGATTCAGGAATGTTGGTTTTCTGACAAATTAAGAATTCTGACAAATGTTAATTAAGACTCATCTAACTGAACTTAATTACTACACCAAACAATAGTTATGACTAATGAATGTGATACATATTGTGAAATTCAACCATGCCTTCACAAGAAATTCATTTACTTCCTTATGAGAAAATTACTAAGCCATATAGATATAATAATGCATAGCCAACTCGTAGAAGGAGCTTCTAGATATATACTCACTGATTTAATGGTCGTATATTTTACATGGGAAAATAAACTGATTCCATCTCACAACATTTTGTGGCCTTAGTTTTTGTTTTCTTTGTGTGAGTATTATGTGGCTACTTCCATGTGTATAAGATTGTATTTGTCAGGATTCAATGCCCTTTGCTGTCTATTTGACGAAAATTCTGTGGTATGATTAGAATATAGTAGCAGAAAAGAGGATTAGAAATGTAATTTGTGTACAAGTTACAATAACATTATTTTGGGGTAGCTGCGACCTGCAAGTATCATAAAGTCAAACCACAAACTCCTTCTTTGCAAACTGCATAGAAATGTAGTTGCAGGGCACATGGAAGAATCCCAATTATTTGTACATAAAGTGATAGATAATATAAGATGTTTGGCAAATAGGATGACGGTGAAAATGACACGTTTCTTTAATTTGAGTCAAATTTGAGTAAAAGAAACATGTCACTTTAAAGAATTGTTTGATTGTTTGATTCTTTTTGTTTGATTTATACTGCTATTTATATAATATCCATTTCCTTGGAACTTCTCAAGGCCATATATTTGTGAATTTTCTTCTGCTTTGCTATTGTGCGTGCTTTCCATTTACCCAGCCCCATATGTTTTCTTCTGGAGATGTATAACTATATGTCTATATATATAAGAGCTCATATGTATATGATCATTTATAGGATTGTATAGTATGAACTGATATCGACTCAGTTGGTTTATAAAAATCTAATTGAAAATAGTATTTAAGTTGTAGTTTATTTCAATGGAAAATTATCTATATTCAAATTAGATAATTAATATATTTTTAGAAATATTAAGATTATATTTATATTTAGGTCAAAGTGAAATTTCAGTTCCTTATCTTTGAGATAAGTTGCAATCTAACCCTTTATCTTTTTTTTTTTGCAATTTTGGTCATTTAAGTTTCGAAAAATTTCACTTATTGATTCCAACAACTGAATGTTATCATATTTTTCTCGTTTCTTGTTTGAATGCAATAAGTTACAAGTTACATGTTGCTTTTGATAAGTCTTTTCTTTGTCCAGTTGGGGCTATCAACAAATAAGATCAATTTAGGTTTCGAAAGTGGGTCACTTATTTTTCAGTCAAACGGGCAAAGTTGGTCATATCTCTCTTGTCTCAACTCTAATTATGACGAGTTCTGAGCTATGGATTACTCTTGACGAGTCCTTTTTTCTGCCTAGTTGAGACTATCGGCAAATGAAGTCAAATTGAATCCAAAATTAAAGTAGTTTTTCAGAACTTTTCTCTTTTTGGTTCTAAAACTACTTTTGGGCTTTAATTTGATTTCATTCGCTGAAGGTTATTTTCCAATTGAATAGAAAAAATATTCATCAAGAGTAACATGTATATATATAGCTCCAAACTCGTAATTAAACTTGAAATGATATATATATATATATATATGACCAACTTTTCCTCTTTAATTGTTAAACGAGTGACTCACTTTTGGAGTCCAATTTGACATTGTTTGTTGACAGCTCCAATTAAACAAAGAAATGACTTATCAAAATCAACATGTAGCTCAGGATTCATTGCATTCAAACTTAAAACAAGATATGACCACATTTAGTTGTTGGGACCAATGACAATGAGTGAAAAACTTTGGAAAACTTAGAGGACCAAAATTACAAAAAAAATAAAAAATAAAGGACTGCATTGCAACTTAATTACCCAAAAGATAAATGACCAAAATTACATTTTTACCTTATATTTATTTCCTTTCATTATTAAAATTTTGTTATAAATACATCTATACTATATTATATGGCTCCACCCCTTATGGTTGGTCAAAAATAGTGAATTAAAAAATTAAAAAAGAAAAAAAATCACCCACTCTCTCTCCCACTCACTCTCCCCACTTCTTTAAAAAATTAAATGAATTAAAAAAATGCAAAAAACAATTAAAAATTAAAAATGCCACCACTCTCTCCCCACTCACTCTCCCCATATGAGGTAATTTCAAATTGGTCCTAAATATTTTATAATTTCTCAAATTGGTCCCAAACTTAATCTTTTATCAATATTAAAATTTAATATAATCTTCAACTTTACGGGCACGCCAAGCCCCTAGTATTACATATGGTTACGGTTGTAAACGTCGCTGCATATATTTTTTAAAAAAAATTGAAGTTTTAGCGATGGCTTTAAAACTGCTGCCATATTTTTTCTTTCGAAATTTCTGTATGTAGCGGCGGTTATGAACCACCGCCAAATGATCTAAAACCGTGAGAAATAATTTAGCAGTGATTATTCCAGCGGTTGCTTAAAACTGCCGCTGAATGATTCCAAACACTAGCAAGTAGTAACCGCAGTGGTTTTCTAAACTGCAGGTGATGCATTTACCAGCGTTAACACCAACGCTAATTGTAAAAAACCGCCCTTATGTACATGTAAATTTATATACTAGTGTGCTTTGCATACTCGTTATCTAAATTTAATGATAATTTTAAAATAAAAAAAAATATTTTATTATATTTTATAATAAAATTTAATTTTTTTTATAATTGTAATTTTTTTAATTTAAAAATGTGAGAAGTAACTTAATCATATCTACTACTTTCTCTCTCATATTAATGCAATTAGCCAATCATCATGATTCACATGTTTATTTTAAGTTTTTTTAATTTTTAATTTAATTATTTTCAGACATATATAAAATATAGATATAGATATGTAAAATCTTTAAATCATAAATTAAATTTATTGATTATATTTAATTAATAATTTCAGACCAGACTAGTTTGAAGTAATTAGATAATTAATTAGCACATTTCAATTAAGTCTGAATTATATATGTTGTTTGCATAGGTTTGAAACTATTTGATTAAATTGAGAGCTAAGAATAAAATTAATCAAAATATAAAATTTTAGGGATAAAGTTGAGAGTAAATAAATATTAGAAATAAAACTAAAAATTGATATAAAATTTGAGGGTAAAAGAATAGTTTTGGATTGTATGTTTGATTCTAAAGAAGAATTCTGATCTTGTTACTAAGATACATGGAGAAATATATAATTGGACACATGTAAGTATAGAACTTCAACATTTGGACTAAGATTAATATGAACAACGATTTCATACATTTAAAATTAAAAATATATATAACATTATGTTTGAACTCTTTATAAACTAATATATTTTTACAACAACCAATAGTTGGGTGTATATTTAGCAAAAACACATGAATATGACAATAATTCAACTCTAAAATTTTTTGTATCATGGTTTTGTTAGCTTGAATATAGTATGAATATATATGAAATTGTTCAATATGAAGATCTAGAAGAGGAAGTATTTTGTACTATTTCTCGTGTTCTCCAACTTTTTTCTCTATGATTAATTATTTTAAATTCTTAATTTTATCTTCAAAAATAATTAATTAATTTGATGTTTCACTATTATCTGATTGAACTTATTATAAACCCAAAGATCAATATCATGTTCAAAGTTAAGAGAAAGTGCAGTGGTGATTGTGGGATTGGGAAAGTTAGTGGAGAAAGGAAGATATTGGATTGTTAGAAACTCTAAGCAGACAATGGTGTGACGATGAGTATTGCAAAGTCAACGAAGAATTGATCTACAATAGTGAGAGTGAGGAATATGTTCCTCTATTTGATTTAATGTTAGCTACATAATTAGTGTTATAAGAATGTGAATTTTATGTACCAAGAGCCACAAACAAATATTGCTAGTTGTTTTGTTGAAAGTTTAAAAAAAATTTAGAATTCATATTGCCTCTTTTATCTAACATAATACTCTATCAAGACAATAATGAAATTGGTATTGGTGAAGTGTAAATAGTACTTATAATAAAAATCATGCTTGATAAGATAATGACATGTGTTTATGCTATAAAATTTAGAACTATTTAGAAAGGTAAATATTTTCAGATTGTCTTCTTTGTTTTAAAGTATTTTTAAATTTTTATATTTTTTTAATTTATTGCTCTCCCTCTTAATTAGCAGAGAATATAATTTTACTAGTGAGATATATAAATATTTTCTTTTTCTTCTTCTACCCAACCTTTCTATTTTTTAAAGGGTAAATTACATAAAAAGGCCCTGTGGTTTGGCCCATTTTCAGATAGGGTCCTGTGGTTTAAAAAGTGTCAACTTGGGGCCTTGTGGTTTCCTCTGTTAGCAAATAGGGTCCTAGGTGGTTTTTTTCATCCAAATTGACAGAGTAAACTTTAAGGTGGACTGTTTTGTAATTTGAACATTTTTCTATTAAAAGTTTAAAACAAACTGGGGGACTATTTTGTAATTTATACCAAAATCCAAAAAACAAAAAGTCTGAACGCAAGCAAGACCTGAACTGTAACCAACATGCTTTCGGATGGAGTAGTGTGGTCCCTGGTTCGGTGTGGGAGAGTAGGATGAAGAGTGACGAAGTGAGAGGCGGGATTAAGGTCTTCAATGGTGGAGAAGAGAAATCTGAAGAAAGAAGCACAAATGGAGTTGTTACAGCGAGAGTGAGAAGAAAAACGTGGAAATCGGAGACCTCGAACCAGATTCTGATCGCTCGAACGAAATCGAACCCTCAACAACAAAAGGATTGCGATGCGCCGTGTAAGAATCGCCCGAGGAAGACGAAGACGGAAGGAAATTGCACGCGGAAGCTAAGATCTGAGACGCCGAAAGTGGGCGAATCGGATTCTGTTGAGACTGCGAATCGATTTGCGAAATTGGATTCGGATGGAGTTCTGGATGAATCGAAGAATCGTACTGACGGCGAGATTGAAACGATTCCTGTTGGTTTAATTTCAGGTTTTGCTTGCGCTCGGAGATTGGGTTTCTGAACTTTACGGTGTTTGATGTGAGCTTTAATGGCGGCGGCGGCGGAGGAGAGTGTGAGTGTTGTTTTGAAGAAGAAGAAGAAAGCAATGAAAAAGAGGGTTTGAAATCGATTTCATGGCTAAGGCTTTTTGTTTTTTGGATTTTGGTATAAATTACAAAATAGTCCCCTAGTTTTGTTTTAAAGTTTAAACTTTTAATAGAAAAATGTTCAAATTACAAAACAGTCCACCTTAAAGTTTACTCCGTCAATTTGGATGGAAAAAACCACCTGGGACCCTATTTGCTAACGGAGGAAACCACAAGGCCCCAAGTTGACACTTTTTAAACCACAGGGACCCTATCTGAAAATGGGCCAAACCACAGGGCCCTTTTCTATAATTTACCCTTTTTTAAATGAGAAAGAGATATAAAAACACAACACTTATGCTGGTCTTTGCATGTTACTCATCCTTGTTACCTTTTTTGCCTATAACTCTTAATTTTCATTTTTCTTGGTTTCTTTCTCACAATAATTAATCTATGAAGGGATGAATTAATAAAAAAAAACTTTAGGGAATTGGCTTCTTCAAGTTTTATTTTATTTTTGGTTCTGCTGAGTGCACTTTCCATGTTTTGAATCAAACGGTGAAAGAGAAATCCTATGATCTACTATGAGGTATGGCTAGCTATTTTGGTAGGTCTGGATGTCATTTGGAGATTGCGGAATGCGAGGGTTTGGAGGAATTCTAAGGCTTCCCCGATTACGGCTATCAAGATTATTGTGGCTTCTGTTTCTAGTTATTTTAATGCTTTTAATTGTAATTCTGTTTCTAGCTAGTTATAATACTGTGAACTCTGGTGTAAATGTGGGGACCAAATTGTACATTTTCCCTATGTTTTTTAATTACACCAATTGTTTAACTTGCAGAATCACAATATGTACACACACGTGGGGGCGTTCTATAACATGTATCATAAGTAATTTATTTATTTATAAACATATATACAGATACATAAGGGTGGCTTTCCGTAGCATGATATAAGTTATAATTTAAATGATGATCAATTTATCTCTAAGCTCATAAAAAATCTCTGCAGGGAATTACGTCGCAACTAAGGAAATGTATAAGTGTTGATGCATGCATGGACCACTCTGATTGTCTTCATCATCCTTTAATTTTTTATTTTTTTTTGGTGAAATCATCCTTTAATTTCATATCTATTGATGATGGGATATTAATTGTGAAATACAACATGGGTATGTAGAGAAAGCATATATATATATATAGGATCTATATATATCCTCATTATTATATATATAATCAAGATCATAATTGATGGAGGGGTTTGATAGAGGGTGGTGGCAAGAATTGAGCTAAGTCTGCTAATTGTTGGACAGTGTTGACAATGGCTTCCACTCTTGCCACAATCTCAATAAGCAATGAAGCTACTGTCACCAGTTGAACAATTTCCATGAGAACCAATTTTGGAGGGCATGCTTGTGTTTTTGCATCATCATGTGATGTTGGATTATTATTATCATTATTATTATTAATTAGCAGATTATGATCTATGGGATAAGATTTTAATACATCCTTAAGCTCTTGTGCTGCATTATTCATCTCTCCCACTAAAATCCCAAGTTTAGGTGATTTTGTCATGTTCCGTATTGTGTTGGCCAGCTCTCTTATCACACTCACACTGTTGCTGCTCACTTTCAAGCACACCACGCCAATTTTCTCCTTTAACTCATTCGGTACCTGTTCCAAATTAATTCATTATTATGCATGTAGTATTAATAATTTCATCTTCAGTTATTAATTAGGGATTAAAAAAAGTTAAAACTTCACTTTGGTCCTCAAACTATGGGGTAAGTTTCATTTTGGTTTTAAAACTATTTTTTGTTCTATTTTGGTACTCAAACTTTCCCATTTCTTTCATTTTAGTCCCCAAAATGTGATTTTGTCGGGTTTTCACCGTTATTTATAATCTGGACAGTTTAAATAGACCATTTTTTCTCTTATATGTGTATTAAATAAACAAGTTAACAAAGAGTAAAAGAAATTTTTTCGTTATAGTCACAAATAGAAGATAAAAATCAATCACAAATTTATCTTCAATTTGTGATTAAGAATGAAAGTTTTTCTTTATTTCTTTATCGACTCACTTATTATGACACATTTGAAAGAGAAGTGATTCATCTCAATTATCCAGGTTAGAAATAACGTACTATAGAAACTATAAGAAATCATATTTCAAGGACCAAAACAGAACAAATATAAAAGTTTGATGATCAAAATGATTTAAAAAATAGTTTTAAGACTAAAATGAAAGTTATCCTATAGTTTGATGACCAAAATGAGGTCTATATATATATATATATATATATATCTATATATATTCACCTTGGCTTCTAAATTTATGCAGCCAACAAGAGCATCTATGCAGGAAGCACAAGAGCGCATTGATGCTCCAACTTTAAGATATTGCTTCCATGGGTGACGGAAGCTGAAGCGTCCATGGGCAGGTTCCCATCTAGCAAAATTAGCCTACACAAATTACGTACATCCAACTAATTAATATTATAATCAATTTATTTAAAGAATATATATTAATTCCACTATATATATATGTATTTTCTCAAAACTAGGCTCTGTATATATATATATAATATAATATACCATAGAATCTTCCGTTGCTTTGGAACTTAGCACGCTCTTGTAGCCTAGCAACTTTTTCTTGGTTTCTTCATCACCTACATTTGGGACTTGAGCACAAGTAAAGTATTGGCTCACACAACCTGAAACATATGTATATATATGAAATTAAGATTTCTGAGTGAATTGAAGAAATGAAATCTCATGATGACTCCTAAGTGTATATATATAGTACTAATTAATTACCATCTAAGGAATTTGCGAGTTTGTCCATGTTGGAAGTGGTTAAAACATAGAGTTCATAACCAGCCCACACAGGACAAATGGTCATGCTGACGATTAAGCACAAAGAAGTACCAATGATGATGGTGGATAGTCTTTGTCGTGCCATGTCCAACAATTCATCAACACGATAACCAGACACCGAAACCAAGCAATATGTGAGGATAAATATCACAGCACCGTAATCAAATCGTGCCTTTATGCTTGGGATGAATCTAGAGAACGTTGCTGTAGAAGCTGATTATAGCACACAACATATATATGTGTTAATTAAATGCATATATAGCCACAAGCTAGTTATATACATATAGGTCGAATGCTCATTTTGGTCCATTATCCTTATCTCAAAATTCATTCCGGTCCATTATCTTTCAACTCTATGTAACTTGGTTCAAAATGGTCATATCATTAAGTTCCATCTTTTTTCTCTGTTTTCGATGATGTAACACCTCACCTGACTTCTCTCTCTGTTACCTGTTCATTTCTCTCTCCTACGTGGTATTTTTGAATGACATGAATTTTTTTTCCTAAAATAGCAAGGGAAAGAAACTTGTATGAGAGAGTGGCGCTAGCTCAGGTGCCATATCATAAAAAATTGAAAAAAGAGATGAAACAGCTTATGGCAAAACCACTTTGAACCAAAGTTACATAGATAATGAACCAATTTAAACTTCTTAAAAGATAATGGACCAAAATGAACGTTTGACCCATATATATATAGAGAGAGAATAGAGAGAAGTGAAAATGTTATATATATACCTAACAGAAAGAGTGAGACGTCAACAATGAAAGGCTCCAATTGTTGTCCTGCTTTACTGGCTACCCAATGAACACCAATGGCTAGAAACCCAGCAAGGGATGTTCCAAATATCCTGTTTATGGTTTTACAGAGTGTAGCCCCTGCAATTCAATAATTAATATGATCAAATTAATAATTAATTAATCATATATAGTAAATTAAATATTAATTAATAGTAAAATAAGTAGGTAGGTACCTGCAGTGTACTCAAAAACTACAACAACAGTCATGACTGCCCACATAGCATTTCCTCCAACTCCATCATACAAAGGCTTGATGTAGTAGCAGAGTGAGACAGCAGTAAGTGCTATGCTTACTTTAAGGCAATGAATAAATTTTCTAGGATCATTCATCCCTAATTCCCATGCTTTCTTCAGAAATTTCCATAACTTGGCTAATCTATGCCTTATCATGCTCCCAATTATTACTCCTATTGTAGTCTCCGGAATCAATGTCTCTGATGACCCATTATCTCCCACTTTGATTCTCCATTCAACATCTTGACCCATATCTTCAATTTGGTCTTTTGTGATGATTGATCAAGTTAATTTGCTAGATACCTCTGTTTTGCCTATATATATATTGCTCTCTATTCTCAATTGTATATGCATGTATTTATAGTGACCATTTTCTTCCATTCTATACATGTCAGTATTACAATATTTGGATTCATCAAGATTAATTATATTAATCAATTTGTCCTATCTTTATAGTAGATTGTTGGACGCAGATGACCTAATCTTTCCCTCTTGCTCTTGCCATGCGAGTGCAACACACACCACTATAAATTCTTTTGCTTTCTTTTTAAAGGCTAAAATTAGGTAATGACATATATATATATAAGAGTAAAATTGACAAATATATATATAAGGATTAATGTCCACTTAGTGACATGCATCATATTTAATTTGCGAGATAATAAATTAAAAAGCCATCATCAAATTGTGGATGCATCATTCGTGAATCACATTTTAAACAATTAGACATATATGCATGGTGTAAGTCATGAAGCACTTAATCAATTGCGTGCTATATTAATCGACTCGACACACAGCTAGCAGCAATAAAAGAATCTCGAATGATGACCTCTAACCAGAATTTGTGACAGAAACTAGTACAAGATCGTAATCTAAAAGTCAGTTAGTGGTGCCTAGGTCCACCATATTATAATTATTTATATATATATATATATATATAGAGAGAGAGAGAGAGAGAGAGAGAGAGAGAGAGAGAGAGATTGTTAATTTCATCCTTTTTAGTTCGTTGTTCAGATGCCTCTCTCTCTGCTGTCTCCATTGGATAAGAAAATTTGGAATTACTACGGAAGGAACACCACAGATAGATAAGGAATTACTTATGCATATAATAATTACAGGCCAAAGTCTCAAATCGGTCCCTTATGTATGGGATAGATTTGAAATTGGTCCCTCATCATTTTTCATTTGTTTCATATTGGTCTTATATCTTTCCATGTGTTTCAAATTGGTTTTAAACCTATTTCCAAGATGCGATTTGACCTTATTTGCTAGAGGTATTTATTGGGCATAGAAAGAACTCTTCAAGAATTAGTACATAGTTTCGAACTCGTTGCATTCGAACTTTTTTTTTTTGCATAAAACATAATTCATTCAAAAGTAAGGCAAAGCCAAGCATAGTACAAATGAAAACAAAGCAAAATTAGCTAACCCCTCCCTAGCATAAACAACAACACTAGACAGAATATCAACTAACAAAGGTAAGGGGTTTGCAACCCATCCAAGAGGACCCATCCTCGTGTCAGACAAACTGGCAAGACAATCAGTTGTCAAGTTAGCGGATCTATGGATCCAGCGAAAGCTACACCCATCTAAAGAATTGGAAACATAAACAATGTCATCTAAAATAGAGAGGGACCGAGCACCCAAAAACCAGAACCAAACTAGGAAACCGCCGTGGAAGCCAAAAGCCGTCGTAGAATGCCTAGTCCAGAGTCGTCACCGTAGAGAAAGCCAGACTAGATCGACGCCATATGGGATCCCTAATCTAGAACGTCGCTGCCACAAAACTCTAGAAATATAGTAACACTCTCATAGAGAGAGAGAGAGAGAGAGAGAGAGAGGGACCCTCACGGGGAGAGATTTTCAACACTGCCTATAAAAAGGGTTTTGGTTAATTTTCTAAATAAGAGAAACATGATCAATTTCACTTGTTTGACCATGAAACGAGTTATTCATTTTTTGGGCTCGATTTGACCTTGTTAGTTGATGATCTCAAAATTACTCATTAAAAGAAACTCATAGTTCTTGACTCGTCCAATTTGAACTTAAAATGATATGAATATGACTATATTTGATATTTTCTAGACCAATTTAAAATATTATAGACTAAAACAAATAAAAGATAAAGGACCAATTTGAAATCTACCGGAACAATTAGAGACTTTGTCCATAGTTATATATATATATATATATATATCAGAACTGGGCTCTCAAATCAACAGAATATACGTGTGCATTACAAGTTTACAACCCAAGAATATATACATATATTATATTAATTATATATAGGTGAGATAAGATAACCCGGGGGCCTTATATATTAATTAATGTTTCACTCAGGAGTCAGAAAAGGCTTGCTCAAAGTGGAAACCGCAATATATATAAGACTGTTAATTATGAGCGTGTCCCGTCATTAAAGAAAAAAAGAAAGTTATACATTTCATTAAATAATAAAATGAATTAGGTCATGAATAGGACCCGTCAATAAAGCTAGTAACAACATGTATCTTTTAATTTTTAAGGGCAAAAGATACTAAAATTTTATTGTTTAGACAAATGGGATTGTGGAATTTGATCCCATTGATATTGTGGCAAGCACTTGGAGAGATACACAGCACTTATCTCCTCCGATCACCATTGAACTCTTATTGAAAACTCACCCCAACTATCAAAAAATAAATTATTTTTTATTTTTTATTAAAAAATAAATACTAGTCGTACTTGTACACGATGTTAGCAAGTAATGAACGGGCACGGCGGATCCTCTCGATTAAAAGATTGTGTAATTCTATAGCTCGCATACATTTGCTCCTACAGTTATAGTAAGTATCTATTTTATTTTAATTATAAAATTATATCTTGCAATACGTAGTAAACATTCAATTACAAAATAACCTGTCATATATGAACATAACAAAAACTTCCTTGATACATTAAAGTTTCCTGTAAAGCAACATCAATTACAAAAACAATGACCATCTTGTAGGTATGATAAAATTATACTGACAGGTGTCTATATGTATCTAAATATCGAAATTTATTTGACATTTTGAAAAACTTTTCTGTATACAACATTTTCGGTGATCCTTGATAAAAATCTTGATGTCTTGCACTCTAAACAATGCAACATATAACTCACCATGAGTAAATACAGGGCGTGGGAGGTATAATCCCACGGTAGACAATGACTAACCTTAGCTCTTGTTCGCAGCATTATTTTTAGTCAAATTGATTTAATAAAATCTTGAACATAATATTATTCTAATTCCCGTGATCATAGTAAAATCTACTTTCTTGCCAAATGCCAACTATTAACAAAATACACTATCAAAATCTCTAGGTATCACGGAATACGATAAACTAACATATCTCAAGGAGAGTAGAAAGCCGAAATAGTGAAAAGAGAAAAAAAAAAGTGTAACTCATATTGGACGATGTATTCCATACTGTGCATGTACAGTAACTATATTGCCATACATCATGATAAAAATCCTGAGCTAATATTAACTTGAAGAATAATATGTTAGGATCTAAAAAAACAACTACAACAAATATTGAAGGATTCGTTTAAACATGAAAGCTAGCAAAGATCGAAATTGTACCGAACCAACCAAGCACATTTTCTTCTAAACTTGATTACGTCTTATGATTTCAAGTTTCCATTTCCTGTATTCTGTACAATAAATACAGAAAAAATTGTGAAATAATATTAAGCTGTGAGAGAAGAAATAGTACCTCATCTATTACAGATAGGGGTGTTCGCGGGCTGGGTTGGGTTGGGTTTATGGCGGGTTGGTTTGGGTTGTAATTTTTTTAGTGCGGGTTGGTTTGGGTTGGGTTTTAAAAAAAAAAATATTTCAGACCAAACCAACCCAAACCAAACCACAGCGGATTGGGTTGGGCGGGCTGGCCCATTCCAATTTACAAACAATTTTTTTTAAAAAAAAATACTTCATTCTACAATTTTATTTTTAATAGTTCAATTCATTTCAATAATATATGATGTCAAATACATTATTTCTGAAAACTCATATATCAGTATCAGAACTAATACTTTGATACTCCTAATTTGGCTAATTGAGTAATTGTAGTCTGAAGATAAGTAATTGAATCAATGATAGGTGATTGGATATTTCAGATTTCAGATGGATTTAAGTGGTGGAGTGTAGATATTATGGTATATTAATATTTAATAATTAGTATTATGTATTTATTATATATATATATATTAAAATTAAAAAAAATAATAATTTGGCGGGCTGGCGGGTTGGGTTGGGTTGAGCGGGCTCAGAATTCTGAAACCCGCAGCCCAAACCAAACCACAACGGGCTGGAAATTTTCAACCCAAACCAACCCGCCAGCCCAAACCAAACCAACCCAAACCTGCGGGTTGGGTTGGTTTTGGCGGGTTGGCGGGTTGGCCCGAACCGCTGAACACCCCTAATTACAGAGATATTCTCTTTCGTGTTGAATCAGAGTTATCAGATTTCCTTGGTATATGCAAACAAAATAGAAACAGAGAAACATTTACACATTAGAATGAGATAAAAAGTAATTGCAGTCACAACTAAAGAATCATTTACATTTCTCAATGGTGCAATTTTCAAAAAAAAATTACTTTTTGAGAAATGTAAATGATGGTGATAATGAATGAATAACAATTCTCTGCCACTATTTATAAAGTTTTTTAAAATGCAAATCATCATTAATTTGCTATAACAGCAAACTTAATTTATGGCATGAACTACTCATTCTGTTTTCAGAAACGTAAGTATTTCTGAAACAAACATATGAATTTTGTTAATGACAATTGGCTGCTTATAAATTTTGTTAATGATAATGTCAATCATGATCGTGATTATAGCAATCTGTCTCTAAGAAAATACCTTTTGTGTAATTTATAATTTTGTTAATGACAATTGGCTGCTTATAAATTTTGTTAATGATAATGCCAATCATGATCGTGATTATAGCAATCTGTCTCTAAGAAAATACCTTTTGTGTAATTTATTGCTCACAACTTTGAATAATATACTATATATAAACCGAAGCCACATAATTGACATTAATCACACATTCTTAATTCGTCCAATATAATCAATGTGATTATTCAAAGTTGACAAATTGTCATATTGAAACCGATGACAGGACCCGTGGGAAGATGATGTGTGATCAATTAATGCTTACATGGCAATTATCAACTTGACAATTGGCTGCTTATAGTCCTACTCATCATTTTCGACTGCCAACTAAGCTTCCACATATGATGTATTAATTGTCAGCATTTATTGACACTGAAAATTTATTGTAAAATGCAGACGTGTCTATCTCTAATTGGCCAATTAGTCATTAAGACAGTAAATGCTACAGGCCACGTGACAATTATAGACAGTCAATCTAATATACATCTGCTGTTAGTCTTATATATTAGATTAGATAAAAATATGTATGAAAATTACAACATTATATTGTCATCCAATGACAAATAAAGTTGTGTGTTTTAGTATTTACCTCTTTTAATTTGTCTAACTTTAGGGAACTACAAAGATCTCTGTTTTTTTCATTTCATTTTTTAAAATCATTAATTATTGAATCTATTTTTAAAAATATGCTTTTAAAAACCAAAAAAATTTAAAAATTGCTAGGTAAACTAATTTTAAAAATTACCACATATGTGGCTCTTGATTTAAGAGTTGGGGACTTCCAATAAGGATAGTTATGCAGGAACTTGAAAAGCAATTAAACAATTTTATGAAGAACCTGATGGACAGGTCACAGGTTATCACAATTTAATTTGGGGATGGGAGATTCCGATGCCCAGAAGTAATGCCCATTTGACATTTGTTTTTCTTGTTCTGTTCGTTTTTAAGAACAATATTTAGTTTTTTGAGTTTTAAAAATAAATGTAAAAAATGTGTAATTAGATAGATTTTCTATTTTTTTTTTTTTAGCTTTAGAGATGAGAAGTACTACACTTGTCTTTATTTGTTTTACTAGTTTTGGACCCGTGCGATGCACGGGTGATGTTCTATGATTTTTTAGTATATTTATTTTGCTATAAATTTTGTTTAGAGTACTGTTCTGAATTATTATGTGATATTAAAATATTATAGTATGTTAAATTGATAATTATTATTTTTGTTAAAAGGAACAATTAATTAATCAAGATTAATAGTATACATATCGCTTGATCCCATAGATACCCTAAGCAGCATCTCCCAAATATGAGTAAAAGAAGTATAATCAGTACACAAAGCCCAATTCACCCTAAATGACCCCAAGAGTCCCAAAATATCCTCTCTCACAATCTTCTCATCAAAAGAACCCTGACCCATTACATAGAAACCTGAACGTATAAGCAGAAGAGATACCAATACTAACATCATTAATTGGCCAGCCAAAAGAAAGAAGGCAATCTCTAATGAAAATTGATAATTAGTTAATAATGAATTAGTATTATTGCTTGTTTGTTAATCATCTTATGATGAATTTTTATAGTTTTAATTAATAATTAGTTGATAATGAATTAATATTGTTGCTTGTTTGTTATTAAAATAAAATATATAGAATAATTAGCCCCTCAATTTGTTATAAATTTATACTCTTTGGTCCTTGAATTTAACCCAGTGTAGCCAACTCGTATACAACTACAATAATTCAGGGACTAAGATGTATATTTTGATTATTGATCAGGTATAAATTAGTCTACTTGATGTAAATTCAGTGACCGAATAATATGTTTTCTCTATAAATAAGGCTTTGTATTATTGTAACTATTTGAAACATCCTTGAATGATGGGGAAACACTCCTATTTATTTATAGGAGAATGGGAGAGCTCCCAAAACTAAATTATCTAATGTGGGACTTATGTAAAATAACTCACATTCCAGTGGATCAACCCATAACTCAATTGGACTCCCACATGAACGGATATTTGACCCACAAATTCCAACAATGTGTCTATGATTGAGTAATTAAATTGAAGTCTTATATACAAATCTAAGTCAATTATTTAATGGTATTTAATGTGTCCAAATCTATGTGATCAAATAACAATGCTGATGTGTTATTACCGGAAAATATCTATATTATTTAGTTATCTTATTTTATAAATAAGGTAAATTACATTTTTATACCTTGTTCTTTCAAAAGTGACATTTTGGAACCTTGTTCTTTGAACCGTTAACAATTTGGTACCCTGTTCTATGGACTGATTTCACTTTGGTACCCTGTTCTTTCACGATTTGTTACCCGGTTCTATCTTTGCTAGGATACCAAAGTGTTCACGGTGCAAATAACAGGGTACCAAAATGTCACATTTGAAAGAATAAGGTGTCAAAGTGTCACTTTTGAAAGAACATCGTACCAAAGTGAAATCAGTCCATAGAACAGGGTATTAATGTGTAATTTACCCTTATAAATAATCTCAATTTACGATGCAAGTTGGTTTATTTCTTACTATTCATTGAGTGCTTTAAATTAATATATTCATCACATATTTAGGTGTTAATGGAAAAGAGCTTTGAGTACGTAAAGATCATTCTTAAAAATTTAAAATAATTTCAATAAAATAGATTATGTTAATTGATAGTGTTACTGCGGAAACATTTAATAAGATGCAGTATTTGATGCAAACTTCATCTTAATTGACAATTCAACACTATTGGTAAAAGTTTTGGAGCAATTAACAAATTGAGTAATGACAATAAACCCGAATGACTAAAGGTATTGTTATTTCTTGCAATTTCAGAATAATAATGTATTCAATATGATTCTTGTTATTATAATATCAGAGATGTTAAATTGGTAATTTCTTTATCAAGAATCAAAATAATTTTGATTGAGACCTTGATCTTAAAACTAATCATGTTAGGAGTTTAATTAATTGTCTATGAGTTTTATTTTTAATCTTATTATATTACATATGGTAGCATGTGGCATTTTTAGATGACTCATCAAATGCCACATGTATTCTTTTAATAATTTTGATTGTCACGTCATTTGAATAATAGTGTTATAACAGTATGTATGAATTGAATTGTCGTCATTATGAAACTATAAGGGCTAAATCATATG
>QANZ01017387.1:4006-17362 GCA_003254925.1 Chamaecrista fasciculata
ACCAAAATATCGTAGGACAAAAAGGGATCTAGACAAGGTGGTACTGAGGTTAAGTCGTTTCGGCGATAAACGATAACTCACGTGTTTCGGGTAGTCGTGATGGCTTGCTAGAGTCCGCTCTCGACTTGTAAGTCATAGGGATGACTTGCGGCCAACTTCACGTGGGGCCTGCTGGGTCACACACGAGCAGGATCAAGATGCCACATGGGGACACGAATTAGGGTTAATTCGTGGGTCACATAGGTGACACCGTTTAAGACATAATTGACTGTCTGGGACACGAAATATGGTCTTAAATAAATATCTAGATATATGATATTTACATTTGTGGGACAAATTTAAATATATATATATGATAATTGTTAAATAGATAATTGGATTATGCTATTTACAATTATATTCCTATTTATAATATTAGGAATAAATAAATTAGATAAGTTTCCTAAAAGTTAGGAAATTATTGATTTATTAAATTCACTAATATTAGGATAATGGGATGGAGGTTGGCGCCTCTTATAGGGCCTATTTTAATTAATAGAAATGTTTTATTAATTAAAATGTCATGGCTTGAGGTTTGAAATTCAAATAGATTTGATTTGGATTTCAAATGATTGAATTAAATATATTAAGGTAATATTTTAATTCAATAATATATGTATATGAGGGTTAGTCGAATTTTAGGTCTAGGTTGAATATAAATATTAGTGTAATATTTTAATTCAATAAAGACTAAAATTCAAGATTTAAAAGATTGACTAAAGATATTATGGTAATATCTTAAATCAATATTGTTGGAAAATAACAAATTAGTTATAACTACCTAAGAGTTAGGTTTGTTATTTTGATTTATTAAATTCCAACAAATTGGAAGGGGACTTGGCGCATGGCTTGAATCTTTTGGGAAGATTTGATCTTCCAATTTGATTCTCCAAGATTGCATTTGAATTCAAATTATAATATCAAGGTAATATTATAATTAGGAATTCAAGTCCTAAAGTTATGATATTATTGTAATCTCATAATTTAATAATTTGATAATCCTATAATTTAGGGATTCCCTAATTATAATTATCAAAACCTCAAACCCTATATATATAAGAGCAAAAGTCGACTTTCATGACTCATACATACACACTTGGAATTTCGACTTAGCCTCACCCAAAATTCACAAGAGCAAAATCGGTTTTGGGTCTTGGTGAAGAGAGAGAAAACACAACATTGTTCTTTTAGAGAGAGAAAGTGGCGCAAACCTAAAAGGAGTTTTAGGGTTTGTGTGTCAGGGTTGTGAGAGATCAAGAATAGGATTCTTGATCATAGGCGCCAACTGTTCTAGAGAATTCAAGAATTGTTCTTGAATTCAAGAACACCGTAGATAAGGTCCCTGGTTCACTGGGAGAAGTGAAGGAGGCTAGCACCTAGGCATCTGCAAAACTGTTCGTGTGGATCACCGGCGGAGGGAGCACACTCGGAGTGGACTCCTCAGCATCGTAGACACAAAAGCTGCCGATCGATTTGGGTAAAATTCTTGTCCTTATACTGATACAGATCCATATAGCGGATCATTGGGAAAGAAATAACTATGCGCATATTCTGGTTTTGTTTAATTTTTAAATTTATACCTGGTTCCGCTGCGTTGTGTGCCTGGTGATTTCCCAACAGTGGTATCAGAGCCACGCTATTTTGGATCTGTATTGGTCTTTGGTGATTATACATGTGATGTGTAATGTATGTTTTACCGCTTTTCAATTGGCATGCTTGTTGATGTTTTACGAAAAAGATCCACCAAAAGTTTTTGAAATTAATGCAAAAGGTGAAAATTATATGTATGAGATACATATGAAATCAATATGATTGATTTAAAGTTTTTCTTGAAATTTTAGGCTAAAGTCGAAATTCCATATAATTATGGTTAAAATTGTTTTAATTATAATTATAAAAGGGGTGGCTGAAAATTTATTAAAATTATGAATTTTAAAATTTTCAGGATCAATAATTTAAATTCTTGAATGTGATTCTTGAATTTTATAATTATTGATAATGGGCCTAATTTCAAGAATAAAGGCATGTTAAAATTGCACAATCCTAATTTTAAAACACAATACAAAATTAGTTTTGATCTGTGTGTTTGCTATACCGTGTTTGACATAATTGTATGAATTGTTCAGATATGTAATTGTGTGGTGTTGGATATGGCTCTAGGTTTTTGCTGTATACGGCCTGCGTGTCGTCTCCCTCTATCCGATGTAATTTTACTTTTCAGTTTATACCTCAATGTAACTGGGGTTTACTCTCTTGTAATTTTACGTTTTCTTTTTAGAAAAATTCTCTCATTGGCTTGGGAGAATTGTTAGGATAGGTGGGCCATATCTAAACACGGTATATGTTTGTTTTACATTTAGTTTGTATGTGATACAAAGTGCTAGATGTATGTTTAGGACGCGATTTTAACATGCTATTTACAATATTAAACGCTACAACAACGTATATGATACGAACGTGTGATTTTGCATATGATGCAAGATCCATGCACATGTTTATATGTATGTGATACATGGGGAAATAAACATGTGGCATGACTCGTTTAATTTTAAAAGGAGTTTTGAAATTAAACTATAAAACGGAACGATTTTATTAAATTAAACCCTTTTAGAAAATCTTAAGTTTTAATGCCGTCAATAGAACACCCTATGGAAATCTTGTTCATCATAGAGCGGTGATCGCCCTCCGCGACACGTATCTATCTTGACCTTGAGGACACACGGGTGAATGGGAGATTCAGTTCGACGCCCATTGATTTCTTGGATCATAAAATGCGGTGATCGCCCTCCGTGACACGTGTTGAAGTGAGTCCTTGATGATATGGGGCTGGGCTTCGGCCTCGTCGTTTGGGCCTAGCCATTCACAAGTTTTATTGTGTGACTTAATGGGGTTATCAAAACGGTTTTGGACCTCAAGGCATTAGATGGGATAAACATGCCATAAAACGTATCATATGATGATACAGTCCCATAAAGATCTAAGAGTCACATATGATGTGATTGGTAAAGAGTTACCTACCTAAATAGCCAAAAGGTGCATGATCGCACTCCGCAATGGTAAATTTTGGTGAAATATGGGTCTTAGCCACTAATAATAAATTTTACTGGGTTTTATAAAATGGTGGACATATATATACACTTCTAATTGAAAATTCATATCTTTGGAATTGTAGAATCAAATGACAACAAATAGTTCAACTTTTTCACTGCAACCTATCCTTGAGAAGGATAAGCTGACTAGAACGAACTTCCTCGATTGGTTTCGTAATCTGAGAATTGTTCTCACCCACGAGAGGAGACTGTATGTTCTAGAGAAACCTATCCCTAAAGAGCCTGCCAAGGGCGCTCCAGGAGCTGAGTGGAGGGCTTACGAGAAGCACTTCGACGACTCGTTGGAGGTCTCTTGTCTGATGATAGACACAATGATTCCAGAGCTGCATGAGGGCTTGGATACATTGATGTCATATGAGATGATTATCCGTCTCAAGGAAATGTTCCGCTATCAAATCAAACAAGATAGATATGAGACCACTAAGGCTCTTATGTCTTGCAAAATGGCTGAAGGTGAATCTGTTGGTTACCATGTCACTCAAATGAGAGGGTACATAGATCATCTTGATAGGCTGGGATTCCCTGTTCCACCTGACATTGCCAATGGTATAATCTTGTGCTCACTACCTAAGAGCTATGACTCGTTTGTCAAGAGCTTCTATCGGAGAGGAACAGAGAAGACAGTTTCTGAGTTGCATGGAATGCTCAAGTCCGTTGAGGCATCCCTGATTCAGAAGAGGGAAAGGAAATTGAAGGGCAAAGAAAAGATAAAGGGAATCGAGCTGGATGGTGAGACCAAGCCAGAGGACGACCCTGATCAATCACCTGCCAAGAAGCAAAGCCCTTAGAGGAAGTATCTTGTGCTTTTTGTCAAGTGTCAGGACACGCGATGAGAAAGTGCAAATACTACTGGGAAGATCAAAAGAAGAAGAAGTGGGTCATGCCCTCTACTTCAGGTATCTTTGTTAATGTTCTTTTTTTACTTAAACCACTTAAGTATTGGATACGATATGTGGTTCTCACATTTGATGTGCAGGGTCTTCAGAGACGGTAGAAAACGAGGACGAAAGCGATATGGACCTAGAAGTGGACAATGGAGCAAAGGTTGCTGTTGTTGCTACTAAAGGAACATGAGAGCTTGGATTGCCCCTTAGGGCTAGTTTATTGTTATCTTTAAGTTTGAACATTATTTTCTCCTTATATGGATAAGGAAGATTTTATGTGTAAACATTAAAGACTGGTTTCTATTTAATAAAGTAATGTTTATTTGCTTATGTGATTTGCAAATGTGATCATTATGTCTTAAATTAGAAACAATAACAATATTTATAACGTTGATACAAAAGGGGATCTAGATTAGCGAATCTAATCCTATACACTTTTGGCAATTGTCGTTCTAGGCCATACAAACGAGAAACTCCTTGAGAAGCTTCATATAGATGAACTTCTAAAGCTCACATGATTGTGAATCATATGATGCTTGCAAGTCCTGTTTAAAATGGAAAGATGACAAGAGGCATTCATCTACTGACCGCAGTAATAGAATGTCTGACTTAGTGGGAAACATACATAATTGATGTATGAGGACCCATAAGTATCTAACCTAAAAGTAATAACTCTTACTAACCGCTTCAAAAGGCTAGATCTACGGCTACCTTTTGAGACACAAGTCAGAGTTCTTTTGAAATAGAGATTTCAAAATGAAGTAGAGAACTAACTTGACAAGAAGATCAAGTTACTCGATTCGATCGAGGGAACAAGGATTTGAGTCAAGAGATTATTAATCATCCTAGAAGCTGTGAGATAGTCTCACAACTTGCTCTTTCTGAAACCCCATAGAGGATGGTGTTTTGAGAAAAGGTATCAAACCCTATAGGATAAGGTTTGATCTATGATGAATCTAAATTGATCTTCTGCCAACCTTTAAAGGTGTGCTCCTGAAGCTGCTGACTTCACACTTAACCATTTCGTCTAGGAGACGCCATATGGGATATGGTATGGGAAGAGTCCCATAAATGTTTTGTCTCAAATTTTTTAGGACGTCAAGTTTGTAATAAGCTAAGGGCAATTTATAAACTATCTTCAAAACCCTCAAGTATGTGCTTGTGGGATACCCTAAGATAACAAAAGGGGGTATCAAGTCAACTACCCGCCTGATTACAAAGGGTTTGTAGTCAGAGGAGAATACCTTTTAAGAGGGGATTCTTTGTTTCCAAAAGAAACAGTGGGAGTAAGATGAATCTTGAAGGAGTTCAAGATCCACAAGACACTTGAGTGGTGCAGGCGAGAGCTAGAGAAGATCCACAAGGTGTTGTGGAAGCTCCTCTAAAACATAAGGACAACGAAGTTCTGATAGAACACGTTCTCAGTTTCAAAGATGGGGATCTTTGGTCATTGAGAGCAGGGATGTGTTGCTCTAGGAGCGTGGTGAGCCCGCCACCTATCGAGAAACTTTTATCACTGGTTTGATAAAGATGTCAAAAGAGTTTGGCTTCTCGCAAAAACCTTGATGAGTCGTGTGTTTACAAGTAGGTTAGTGGGAGCACGATTGTATTCTTGGTGCCATATGTCGTTGACATATCGCTAGTCGAAAGTGACATTACTGTCTTAAGGATTGTGAATCTTAGATGAGTAAATCGCTCTCGATGAACGAAAAGAAGTGGCCTATAGTGTAGGCAACAAGAATCTATGGTGAAAGATCTTGGAGACTTCTTGAATTGAGTCAAAAGTACGTTCTTGGATAAGGTACTGAAAGAGTTCAGTATGCGAGATTTCAAGAAGAGATTCATGCCGATGAATCAAGTTTTGGTCCTTAGCAAGAGTCAGTGTTTCCTGAAACACATGATGAGCAGGGACACATGAGTGGCATCCCTTATGCTTCGGCAATAGGATCCATCATGCTGTACCAGACTCAATATGTCGTTTGCCCTATGAATGACGAGCTGTGACCCTGTTGAGGTTCCCCGGGAAGCTGTCATTAAGGTCCTCGAGTACTTGAGAAGCACTAAGGACAAATTCTTGGTCAATGGTAGAATTAGTGTGTATAGTGTTACACAAAGCCCATTATTCAAGCCAACCAAGATTGGTCGCAGTAAAATGTATTCCCTGAACGTAGTAATCGTAAAGTTGGAATGGTTCCAAGCAGAGTACAATTACTGATTCTACAAAGAATGGGTTAGTCGCGTAGAGACGCAGACTGTAAAACTAGTGTCTGAGATACACTTGGTGGTCACCCTGTAGAGACAAGAAGAGACCGAATGGGAAGGAGTTCCCCACTGATGTTCCGACAGTGATAAGCACTCAGACAAGATCACCTAGAGATGGTGACATTAAGATAAGATAAGAAAGCAGTCGAGGATATTTTGCCAGTCATCTGAAAGAAACCCCAGCACAGGTCTTACATAAGCATTATGTAATGTCAAGTGGGAATTAGACACATTAATGGATGTTCCTAGTGTAGGAACAGTTTGATTAGTGATTGTACCTAGTGCAAGTGGGAGTTTGATGGAGATTGTGCCCTAGGGCCAATCATTTGGTAAATATGTTGTGAACATATTAATTAATTTATAGAGATAAATTAATGGTTATCATATTATTAGCATGTTTACTATGATAACAGTCCGTGATTAATTATAGGATAATTGATCTAAACTGTCCCCGGTCGCTCATTCAAGTGGGAACTTGAAATGAACTAAGACCAGCATGACCTCGGTGCATAGGGATGCATGCACTAGATGCTGGTACTGTTGGGAAATCCCGGGGAAAACACGCAGCGGAAGCAAACTGTAAATAAAAAAACTTGCGCTCCCCAGGAAAATCCCACCCTGAGATCCGCTAGTTGAATTTTAAACCAGATATGAAAAGTGTTATACCTCAAGCTTTCAGTCGGTTGGTTGAACTTGGTGAGTCTAGAAGTCCGTTTCCACGTCCTTCCTCCACCGGTAATCCACACGAACAGTTTGTCGAACACCAAGGTGCTAGCTTTCTGCTCCTTTCTCCAAAGGACCGGGAACCGAATCTACAATTGTTGAACTTCAAGAACTCTTTCTTGAATTCAGGCTAGGTGGCGCAACAATGGAGGAGATAGCAACAAAACACCTTTTGTTCTTGTTCTCCTAAAACCCTAAAGGTAGAACAATTCGAATTTTCACTAACTCTTTAGGAAAATCGAATTTTCTCTCTCTAGCTATGGAGGTGGCGATTTTGCTTTTCTCTCTACAAGGAGGAAGACAAAATCACAAATGATCTCACTCTCCCATTAACCCTAGGCACCTAGCCTTAGGAAAATATATATAATTATATTTAGAGCATTATTATAATTCCAAATTATAATAATATATGGCTTCATGACTTGAATTTCAAATTATAATATTACCATAATATTTAATTTAAATTCAAATCGTAATCTTAGGGAATCAATTTGGGAGATCAAATCTCCCCAAATCTCCACTAAGCATGGCGCCATGTTGCTCCCTTTTATCCTTGGAATTTTATAAATCAAAAACCTTCCTAACTCTTAGGAAGTCATGATTCTCCAAAGATCCTGTTTTGGAGATCTCACCAAATCTTTTGAATTCAAATCTTTTGCTATCTCTATCAAATCTTTTGAATTCAAATTCATGAATTAAATTAATAAAACAATTTTATTAATCTAAAACGCCATAAGAGGCGCCACCCTCTCAACAATATTGGGGAATTTTATAATTCAATAATTTCCTAACTTTTAGGAATCTTATCTGAATTATTTTTCCCTAATATTTTAATTGTAAATAATTAATCCCTATTAATCATTTAACAATTATTATATTTAAATTTGTCTCAAAAATTTAAATACTCCACAACTGTAGATTATTTAAGACAAGACATAATGTCCCAGACATTTCCTCTGTGTCTTGAGTTGTGCCACCGGAGTGACCACGAATTAACCCTAATTCGTGTCCCTTTAAGCGGTGTTCTAATCCTGCTCGTGTGTGACCCAGCAGGCCCCACGTGAAGTTGGCAGTAGGTCATCCCCATGTCCTACAAGTCGTGAGCGGACTCTAGCAAGCCATCACGACTACCCAGAATACGTGAGTAATCGTTTTCACCAAAACCGATTTAACCTTAGTACCACCTTGTCATAGACCCTATTGTTCTGCGATATCTTGGTCATGGATCAGGCACAGGAAAGTCATCCATGATCGAAACCTTTATATTCTCGATCTCCTTGAGTAAGTCCCATTTCCTAGCATGGCCATGCATTTCTTGGACAGACTCATCGAGGGCGCCAGAAAGATATCTCCCAATTTAATGGGGAACAAAATCCCTATTTTGGTCAATCCACATTCCTCAGCACGGCAATCAACCAGACCCGTACTTAGCCCTTATGGCTACCCTGCTATGGGCAACGTTAGACTAAGCCAAAGTCTGACAACTGCAACGCCGGAATAATGATGACCTCAGGTCTAAGGCGTCGTGACAGGCGTACAGGAGAGGCAAGCTGATGACTAAACCCATGCAAGACTCTTCGGGTCAGTCCAGCAACTCATAACCCCTTACGTAATTGCACCATGACTCTCGTTGCAGCATCTAGTGCATGTATCTCTATACACCGAGGTCATGCTGGTCTTAGTTCATTTTAAGTTCCCACTTGAATGAGCGACCAGGGACAGTTTAGATTAATTATCTCATAATTAATCACAGATTGTTATCATAGTAAACATGCTAATAATATGATAACCATTAATTTATCTCCATAAATTAATTAATATGTTCAAAACATATTTATATAATGATTGGCCCTAGGGCACAATCTCCAACAGACTCCCACTTGCACTAGGTACAATCATTAATCAAATTGTTTCTACACTAGGAACATCCATTAATGTGTCTAATCTCCATCTTACATTACATGACGCTCATGTAAGACCTGTGCAGGGGTCTCGTATGACATTGTCATAAGAGGATCGGCAACATCATCCTCGTCTGCTACCTTATCATATCTTGATATCACCATCTCTAGGTGATCATGTCTGAGTGCATATATATATATATATATCACTGTCGGAACATCAGTGGGGATCCAATCCCATTTGGTGTCTTCCTGTCTCCACAGGGTGACCACCAATCACACCTCAGATATTAGTTTTACGGTCTGCGTCTCCACGCGACCAACCCTTTGTTGTAGAATCAGCAAGCGTGCTCCGCTTGGAAACTCTTTCCAACTCACGATGCCATCAGTTCAGGAGAAACACGTATCTATATTGCGATTTAGATACATCTTGGTAGGTTTTGGAAAACGGGCACCTGTGTAACCCCTTACACATTAATTCCACCATAAACCAAGAATTCATCCTTAGTTCTTCCTAAGTACTTAAGGATGCTTATGACAGCGGTCCAATGATACTCACAAGGGTCTCGTTGGAAACGGCTTGTCATGCTCAGGGCAAACGACACATCGGGTCGAGTACACTGCATGATGGATCCTATTGCCGAAGCATAGGGAATGCCACTCATGCGCCCTTGCTCAACAAGTGTCTTGGGACACTGTTTCTTGCTCAGGGTCAATCCTTGATTCATTGCCATGAATCCCTCTTGGAGTCTTGCATACTGAACCCCTTCAGTACCTCATCCAAACATGTACTCTGACTCAATCCAAGAAGCCTACAAGATCTATCTCTATAGATCTTAATGTTGGAGATTGTGCCCTAGGGCCAATCATTTTATGAAAATATGTTATGAACATATTATTAATTTATGGAAGATAAATTAATGTGTTATCATGTTATTTGCATGTTTACTATGATAACGTCCATGATTAATTATGAGATAATTAATCTAAATTTGTCCCTGGTCGATTATTTTTGTGGGAGCAAAAATGAACTAAGACCAGCATGACCTCGGTGCATGAGATGCACACACTAGATGCTGGGACGAGAGTCATGGTGCAATTACGTAAGCTGGTTATGAGTTGCTGGACTGACCCGGAGAGTCCTGCATGGGTATAGTCATCAGCTTGCCTCTCCTAGTACGCTTGTAGCGATGCCTTAGACCTGAGGTCATCATTATTTCGGCATTACAATTGTCAGACTTTGGCTTAGTCTAACGCTATCCGTAACAGGATAGTTATAAGGGCTAAGTACGGGTCTGGTTGATTGCATTGATGTGGAATGTGGATTGACCAAAATGGGATTTTGTCCCTCATCAGATGAGAGATATCTAACTGGCGCCCTCGATGAGTCTGTCTAGGAAAAGGAGTGGCCACTCAGGAATTGGGACTTACACAGGGAATCGAGAAAGTTGTGTTTTGGATTATGGATGACTTTCCTATGCCTAATCCATGACCAAGATATCATAGGACAATCGGATCTCTGACACGGAGGTACTGAGGTTAAGTCGTTTTAGCAAAAACGATAACTCACGTGTTTTGGGTAGTTGTGATGGCTTGCTAGAGTCCGCTCACAACTTGTAGGTCATGGGGATGACCTGCTGCCAACTTCACGTGGGGCCTGCTGGGTCACACACGAGCAGGAACTGAACACCATTTGAAAAGGACACGAATTAGGGTTAATTCGTGGGTCACGCGAGTGACACGATTTAAGACACAGAGGAAATGTCTGGGACATTATGTCTTGTCTTAATTAATCTACAGATGACATATTTAGATTTGTGGGACAAATTTAAATATAAATAATTGTTTATATAATTAATGAGATTAATTATTGACAATTTAAATATTAGGAAAATAATTCAGATAATGTTCCTAAGAGTTAGGAAATTATTGAATTATAAAATTCCTAAATAATATATAGAGGGTGGCGCCTCTAAGGAATTATTTGGATAAATAAAATTGTTTTATTAATTCAAATAATATATTTGAATTCAGAAGATTTGATGGAGATTTCAAAATATTTGAATTCAAAGGATTTGGTGAAGATCTCATCTCAGAATCTTTGGTGAATCAAAAAATAAGGAAGTTTTTGATTTATAAAATTCCAAGGATAATTTGAGAGGGGGATGGCGCAACTTGGTGGGTCCCATTGGGAGATTTGATCTCTCAATTTGATTCTCCAAGATTGCAATTTGAATTTAAATATAATATTAAGGTAATATTATAATTATAAATTCAAGTCTTAAAATAATTATATTATCAGAATATCTTTATTTTAGGAATATTTAAATCACCAAATATTCTCTCTATTTAAATGGGACAAGTCGACTTGCCCATTAAGCTAATGCTAGAAACCCTAGTTTGATTTTCCTCCTAAGAGTTAGTGAGAGAAAAATTCCTTTGCACACACACAAGAGAAAGTCGACTTTCTCTTAGAGTTAGAGAGAGATTTCGATTTTGCTCTAAAGTTAGGGTTTTAAGAGAAGAATAGGCAAGAATGAGTTCTTGTGGGGGGATTCTTCTAGCGCCACCTCAGTTGCTGATTCAAGAAGGAGTTCTTGAAGTCAGAGGTGATAGGAATTGTGCCCTAGGGCCAATCCTTTTCTGTATATGTTATGAACATATGGATTAATTTATAGAGATAAATTAATGGTTTTCACATTATTAGCATGTTTACTGTGATTACGTCCGTGATTAATTATACGATAATTAATCTAAATCTGTCCCTGATCGATTGTTTTCGTGGGAACGAAAAAGAACTAAGATCAGTATGACCTCAGTGCATAGGGATGCACGCATGCGATGCTGGAATGAGAGTCATGGTGCAATTACGTAAAGGGTTACGAGTTGCTGGACTGACCCGGAGAGTCCTGCATGGGTTTAGTCATCAGTTTGCCTCTCCTGTACGCCTGTCACGACGCCTTAGACCTGAGGTCATCATTATTCCGGCGTTGCAGTTGTCAGACTTTGGCTTAGTCTAACGTTGCCCGTAGCAGGGTAGCCATAAGGGCTAAGTACGAGTCTGGTGTTGGAGATTGTGCCCTAGGGCCAATCATTTTATAAATATGTTTTGAACATATTAATTAATTTATGGAGATAAATTAATGGTTATCATATTATTAGCGTGTTTACTATGATAACAATCCTTGATTAATTATATGATAATTAATCTAAAACTGTCCCTGGTCGATCATTCACGTGGGAACGTAAATGAGCCAAGACGAGCATGACCTCGGTGTATGGAGATACATGCACTAGATGCTTCTCGAGAGTCATGGTGCAATTTGTAAGGGTTACAAATTGCTGGACCGACCCGGAGAGTCCTGCATGGGTTTAGTCATATAACGAGTCTCTCCTGTACACCTGTCACGATAGCCTTAGACCTGAGGTCTTGACTATTACGGCATTGTAGTTGTCAAACTTTGGCCTAGTCCAACTTAACCCGTAGCAGGGTAGCCATACAGGCTAGGTACGGGTTTGGTTGATTACCGTGCAAAGGAATGTGGTTGACCAAGATGGGATTTTGTCCCTCATTTAAGATGAGAGATATTTAACTGGCGCCCTCGATGAGTCTGTCCAAGAAATGCGTGGCCACGCTGGGAATTGGGACTAACTCAGGAAATCGAGAAAGTTGTGGTTTGGATTTTGGATGACATTCCCGTGCCTGATCCATGACCAAAATATCGTGAGACAATAGGAATTATGACAAGGTGGTATTTAGGTTAAATCGTTAAGTCGTTAAAGCGATAACTCCCGTGTTTTGGGTAGTTGTGATGGCTTGCTAGAGTCCGCTCACGACTTGTGAATCATAAGATGATTTGCTGCCAACTTCACGTGAGGCCTGCTGGGTCACACATGAGCAGGATCAAGATGCTAATTTTGGGACACGAATTAGGGTTAATTCGTGAGTCACTTTGGTGACACAATTTAAGATATAGTTAAATGTCTTAGGACATTAAATCTTGTCTTAAATAAATATCTATGATTGTGGTTTTAAATTTGTTGGACAAATTTAACTTAATTGTTAAATAGTTTTACAATTAAAATATTAGGAAATAAATAAATTAAATAAGTTTCCTAAAAATTAGGAAATTATTGATTTATTAAATTCACTAAAATTGGGAAATAAAGAGATGAGGGTGGCGCCTCATTTATCTTGGTTTTATTAATGAAAATTGTTTTTATTAATTAAATAAAGATAAGGTAAATATCTTTTGAAAAGATATAGGATTTGAATTAAAAGATATTAAAGTAATTCTTTTATTCAAAATTATTAGGAATTAGTTATAACCACCTAAGGAGTTTGGGTTGTTATAAAATTCCTCCAAAACCTACATGAGAATTTCGCCTAGCACCTTTATTTTGGGTGGAAGATTTGATCTTGCATTTTAAAGATAG
>QANZ01017402.1:5141-29373 GCA_003254925.1 Chamaecrista fasciculata
AAAAAAATGGAAAAGTTTTATATTCACATTTGTTGGCAGTCTAGTCTTCAAACTATGAGATAAGTTCATTTCAGTTATCAAAATATTTGTTATATTTTTGAGTCTGAACGTCAATTCAATCCCTCTTTTTGTTTTTTAAATATATCTGACGAAGTTTTTTGAAAAAATTAAAGAGTTAAAACTATTTCTCGTTCTGTTTTGTTTATCAAACTATGAGATTAGTTAAAACTATTTCCTAAATAATAACGGTAATATTTTTTAGGGACAAAATACAAAATGACCCACGTGTATGTACAGGCTTTAATCATTGGATTCAAAAATAAAGGGTTAAAGGGTTAATTTGGTCCTAAATGTTTGCCCTAATGTTCATTTTGGTCCACCATTAATCATTTTGCTAACATTTAGGACCAATTTGAACATTTATTAAAATAATGGACCAAAATGAATATTAGGCCATACATTTAGGACCAGAATGAACCTTTCACCACACATTTTATTACAATTTAGTGTTGTTTTGTAATTTGCTATTTGGTCCTCAAACTATTATTTGTTATTTTTTTGTCGTTGAATTTCATAAATAGACCCCATTATTAATGATTGGGGTTTTCTAGAGGCCCGAGTTATCATTTACACATGTTAGAGATTGATTAATTGGAACAGTTCGAATTTATGGACCAAATTGTATGCCAAAAAATAATTCCAATATTATTTTCATTTTGGCCCATAATCTCATCCACTTGGATTTGGATTGACCCCTAACCCTCAATCCAAAACTTTCTCATCCTCACAATTTCCAATACCATATCACACTTCCCAATATCATCTCATCTCAATCTCATTTCAATCAAAACACAACCAAACACCTATTATCTCATCTCATTATCTCCATCTCATCTCATTA
Organism: Chamaecrista fasciculata; assembly: GCA_003254925.1. NCBI lineage: Eukaryota > Viridiplantae > Streptophyta > Magnoliopsida > Fabales > Fabaceae > Chamaecrista > Chamaecrista fasciculata. Next base: position 6,043 of record QANZ01017402.1, read on the forward strand.
TTTCCCACCATTTCTACCACTATACAAATTACAAAAATCCATCAACTTATTTCTACCAACCACAATCATTACATACCCTTTTATATAATTTCACACCCTATTTAACATCATTATCACTAAAATCACCCAAACACCAATACATCATCTCATCTCATCCCATCCATTTGGATGAGATTGGATTAAAATTAATTGGCTCCCAAACAGACCCTAAATAGTTAGTTCAGTTTGGACGGTTTATAACTAACGAGATATTTTGAGGATCCCATATCATAAACAAAAATTAATATTAATTTTTTGTATAAATAAATATATACTGATATAATATTTTTAGGGTAAATTACACAAAAGGGCCTTGTGGTTTGACCCATTTTCAGACAGGATCCCTATGGTTTAAAAAGTGTCAGATATGGTCCATGTGGTTTACTCCGTTAACAAAAGGGTCCTGAGGTATATTTCCGTCCAAAATTTGACGGAAATTTTGACTAAAATATTATTTTAAGACCCCAACTATTAATTTTTATGCATTTGAGTCCTTATTTGTATGAGAGGACTTTGACGCAAAAAAAGAAAAGTTTTGTGGTAATAAATGATATTTTCCCTCTTCGACTTTGCATCCTATCCCTTCCTTCTTCCCGTTCAGCCTCCTCGATAAAATGATCTTCCTCTCGCGTGGAAACACCGTATTCAGTGGTTCGCTGTCGCAACTTCCTCTCTTCTTCGCCGAATTTGCGCATCCGATATCGGAAAACGAAAACAGAACAGAGTTCGCATTAGACCTAATTCGCGAGCTAGAAGGCTCACCAGGAGGTACAAAAAGTTTAATCGAGTTCAATAAATCATGGCAAACAATGAAAAACACAAAAATCAGAGGTTTCAATGTTACTGCATCTTCTTCTCCGTTATCCCTAAAAGAATCAATCAGCGCGAGCATTTCCAAAGGAAAATTAGTCTCCGGCGAAACCAATTCTACAAACAACGCAATAATCACTTCTCAATCGATGGTTCCTTCTTTCGCAAATCCATTCTGGATCGAAATGGTGAAACTCTCGAAACGCTCGTTCACGAACTCCCGCCGTATGCCGAAGCTCTTCCGAATCCAACCCGCCGCCATTCTCGTCACCAGATTCATCCTCGCCACCATGTTCTGGCAACTCGACGATTCTCCGAAAGGCGTTCAAGAACGCCTCGGATTCTTCGCATTCGCGATGTCGACAACATTCTAGTGCTTCGCGGATGTCACAGTTTACGATAACTTGTCAGTCATCTTCAAGGTTGGGGTACATTCTGGTGAGGCATATTTTGTGGACTTGCGTAAATTAAGTGCTGAGAATTCCTGGGTTTGTCTTGGTGACAAAAGAAAAGTGCTGAACGGGAAGAAGGAAGGGATAGGATGCAAAGTTGAAGAGTGAAAATGTCATTTATTATCACTAAACTTTTCTTTTTTTACGTCACAGTCCTCTCATACAAATAAGGATTCAAACGCATAGAAATTAATAGTTAGGGTCTTAAAATAGTATTTTAGCCAAAATTTCCATCAAATTTTGGACAAAAATATACCTCAGGACCCTATTTGTTAACGGAGCAAACCACAGGGACCCTATCTGAAAATGGGTCAAACCACAAGGTCCTTTTGTGTAATTTATCCTATTTTTTATATATAAAGCTTATGTATATCTTTAATTTTAAGAAGTATGTATGTGACGTATTTATTTAAATGCACTATTATATATATATATATATATATATTATAGAACTAGCTAGAGTAATCTAACCCTTTATGTGAGTTTTTTTTTTGATAGAATGAAGAAATTTATTTAAAAAACGGTGAAGGAGTACAGCGAAAACAGCCTAAAGTCATAAAACTAGGAGCTATCAAGCACTTCGGTTTGTGCCATCGGCTCCCGTAATTCGCGACTCGAGGATGCGAAAAACTCAAAAGCATTAACATCATAAGCAGATAACGACAGTTGACAATCAAAAGCATTAACATAACGTAAAACTGAAGCCTGAATAATCCTAATAACCGTTGTCGAGTCCGGTTTTGCATTCCTCCAAACTGTTGCGTTCCTGCAATTCCAAATAACGTCAAGACTTACCAGGATTGTGAGCCAAGTCTCCGAGAACCGTTCTTTGTTGCGACGCCAACGGATGATCCATCCTGTAAGCCAGGTGCGAAAGCTGCTGAATCTAGGGTGATACTTGATAGAAATAGGAACCAGACCGCTCTAACAAAATTGCAAAGAAGGAACGTGTGAGAAATAGAGTCGTTACCCTTTATGTGAGATTAAAAAGTCAAGTTTCATGAGATTTAGCTATTTCTTGGATATATGTATCAAACATGAGATTAGTCTAGTCCAAACTTCATAATTTTTAAATTATTTTTTTTAACTTTCATACCAAAGGCTTCGTAAGTGAAAGTCGTTGAAAGGATAAAATTGACTAAAATGTAAAACTTTAGAAAAAAAAATTAATTGTAAAATAAAATTTGGAGATAAAATTAAAACTTAATATAAAATTTGAAAAAAAAAACTAATAAATATATAAAGTAAACTAACAATTCGATTCTCGAAAAATCACTGAATTGACAACTCTATTCCTAAAATATTAGAATATACAATTTAGTCTATAAAAGGACCATGGAATAAATTGTCTATTTCAATTTTTTTATAAATCAACTTATATGAACTCAGTAATTTTTTGGCCAAAGAAAAAAAAACTTGAGTAATTTTTAATGCACAGAGTTATTAGTTTACCCAAACATATATATATAGACAAGTTGGTAATCAAAAAATATTATGAAGAGAAAAAATCAAGAGAGAAACGAGAGACACACATTAGTACTCAAATGAGAGTTTAGTTCTTCATGACCTATCTCATATTCTATTAATGCAATTCTTCAAGAACCCATCTTCTCGTCATGTTCTTATTCATTCTTCTCATCTGCATTGTATAAATACAAGACAAGTCATCCTTATATAGGACTCAAAAACATGTAACTCATAACCTACTAAAGACATCATAAAGGAGAGAGGTCATGTGCCTTAAAACATACTAACGGAAGATTACACTATGAATTTAAGGGGTTGTTTAGATAATTTGAGAGGGAAGGTAGGGAAGGGAAGAGAAAGGGAGGCGAGATTAATCTCCTTTGAGAAGCAACTTCTCTTCCAAAATATCCCAAAATACCCTTTTAATCCTCAACTTTTTAAATAAAGGGAAGAGGTCTCAATCATCTCCCTTCTCCCTTTTAATCCCCAATTCAAACATACCCTAAGTTTTTTCGACAATTAGAAAAGAGAAAAATTGGGGGTGGAGATTGGGGGAAAAGGAAGGAGAAGTTTGTAAAAAGCATGTTTGGATAAGCTTGTAAAAAAATGACTTTATTTATCAAACTTTTAAAAAAAATATTTTGACTAAAACACTATTATTTTTATGTTTGGATATTATAGTATAAAAGTACTTTTAATTAATAAAATTGATAAAAAGAATAATTTTTGCAAGTGCTTTAAGTGGAAGTTACAAAAGTGAACTTATTAAAAAAATTTTATTTTGACTTTTATTTTAACTTCTCCTTTTTCTAAAAAAAATTACTCAAACAAGATTTTATGTTTATAAAAGGTTTTTCTTAAATTAAAAAGTGCTTTTTAGGTTTTTAAAAAAAGGGTAAATTACACTTTGGTACCCTGTGGTTTGACCCTATTTCACTTTGGTACCCTCTGGTTTGAAACTTGACACTTTGGTACCCTGTGGTATTCTCTATTAACACTTTGGTACCCTTTGGAGCTATTTTGTAATTTTAACCATAATAAATTTTACAAAAATTACATATTGACCCCAAAAAAATTTTAAATTTTTCATTTTAGTCCCTATATAATATGTATCCAGGGACCTATTTGTAATTTTTTGAAAATTTTTTGGGGTCAATATGTAATTTTTGCAAAATTTGTTATGGTTAAAATTACAAAATAGCTCCAAAGGGTACCAAAGTGTTAATGGAGAATACCACAGGGTACCAAAGTGTNTAGTATAAATTTTTTTATTATTATTTTATGATGTACAACTCATCTGTCTCATCACATAATAATTTCCTTAATTAATTTTTATTAATCATATTATTGTATGAATAATTTCTACACTAAAAATTTAATATTATTTGTAATTAAGTTAAATATTGTTATACTTTAACTTTAGAAATAATAAAATATTTGGATAAACAAAAAATATATATTATTCTTCATTTTATGATCTTATAATAAAATATATATATATATATATATATATAAAATTATATTTATTTATATAGTTTTATAAAAAAAAATTTAAAATACATATATTTGATCAAGTTGGGTTGGGTTAACCCATTCAACCTCGATCAGAGCAACCCGAAAATCGTGACCCATCTCAATCTGCATGAGAAAGTTGATCCAACCGAAATTGATATTTTTAATCGGGGTTTAGTCGAATTTGACCCGATTTTGTTCACCCCTAAAAAAAACTTATTCAAATGGACTCAAAATATCTTTATTTGAAGTTTTTAAATTTTATAAAGATGAAAGAGAATTAGAGATTAAATATTATTCTCACATCATCTTCCTTTCTAATTTCTTAATTTCCAAATGAGGATAAGAGATATTTTTCATCTACCTCTCTCTCTTCTCCTTATTAATTTTCAATTCAAATATATTGTAAGAGATATGAAAAAAATGTTACGCGTGAAAAAAATAATACAAAAACTACTCATTCTCATAAATATATCTTACAGTGTGATCATCTTACAACAAAACACAGACAATTTTAACCGGTTGATCCTGAAAAATGAAAAAAAAAATTGTAATAAATTGTTGCTTGGAATATGTCATGTCCTCATGAGTTGTTCAAATTTTTTATTTTTGACAAGTGACAAAAGCTAGCTACTGGATTTGACAAGGAAAGCACTAGGGAAATATTTTGACTAGTAGTTTATATATATATATACCCGTTAATTTTTTTTCGAATTAACAATATATATATACCCGTTAATTTTTTTTTTCGAATTAACAAAACAGATTAAAGGGAAGAAAAAACCTTAAAACACCTTAATAACTACGGAAAACAAACAGATCCTAGGATATAACAATCAATCCATGGCCAAATATCCTTAATCTTGAGCTTGTGATTGTGGTTAGATATCTTCCAGTTATTGTCCTGCTGCTTGAGCATCTCCTCAATGTATTCTCTAACAATCTCCATATTCTGATTCAACCCTCTAAGCCTTCCCCTTGAAGCGAACTTCTGCTCACAGATAAAATAGATTACTTAGTCCCTCATTTATCATAATTGTTAATTATTTGATCCATTTTTTAATTTAGCAAATCCTCAGTGTCTGCATTAGGTTCCTCCGATTTGGCTCCTCAGTGTTTAATTTAAGAAGAAACTTACTAGTTGGTCCCTTTTTTTTCATTGAGTCAATGATTTGGTCCCTTATTTATTAAAATAGACTACTCAATCCCTCATTTATCATAATTGTCAATTATTTAGTCCTTCAGTTAGAATTTGTTAAATTACTTGATGACGTGCGTGAACGTTAAATGCTTACATTACACCGTTAAATACCACTTTGGCATCCTAGTCACCTTGCTCGAATATTTATATTACATATGATGTTGGAATTTTTGTGTGGATTAGCATTAATCTATTGTAAGATTAATATTTGTGTTTACTGATAAGTAATTAATTTATCGTAAATCTGAATAAGAATAGATTGGGTTCATATTACTTGTGGTAATTCGTGATGGGTTGGATTATCCACAAGCCTTCCGGGACCGGGCTAAGAACCCCAAGCCACGTCCGAAGAGTATTAGTAATTATCCCATTAGATTACTAATATATATATGGAGTTTGTTTGTTAAAGGGACTGTTTTGTAATAATGGTTAAGGACCATTTTGTAATATTCACTGATGGACCAATTAGTGAATATTTTCACTATATATATACTAAAGTTGTTTTCACAACTTTGAGTCCTCATTTTGCTGGTTCAGTCCCTTTCTTTTTCCTCCACTCCATCTGGTTTCACTCTTGGGATTGTGGCTTGAAGATCTTAGCTCCACTCAAGATCAATTTCAACTCCAGGTCAGTGATTTCGTCTCCCACACTAGGATTTATTTCCGTCATATGAAGCTTCCAAAAGACATAAACTATTAAAGCATTCCCAAATCTCAAACCTTAGGTGATCCTAAATAGTTAAATATGTGGCATTTAATGTGTCACATATACACTTAACTGCCAAGACATCAGTGTCAGTAACAGAGATATGCATACTATAAGGACTAATGAGTTGACATTTGTAATTTTTGAGGTACCGAGTAGTCTATTTCAAAAATGAAGGGACTAAATAGTTGAAACTCTGAAAAAAGAGGAAGCAAAGAGTAGGTTTCCTCTTAATTTAACCTTTGTTATCTATTTTATCTTATTTTTAAACATATTTAGAGAAAATTAAAATTTCTCAGAATAGAACTTTCCCTAGCATGCCGAGACTTCAATTGGAAATTACAAAAAATGTTGTCCCATAAATGGAATATTGGAAAGGTTGATCGTACCAAATACCAATATCTTCACAAATTCTTTCCACCTTCCTTGAAACTTCTTTTCACCTTGCTTAGTTGTCCTTCACAAATTCTGTGTCTCTCGTTAGGACAAAAATTGACCACATGTCCACAACCAACAATTTCTGATCACCAAATACTCTCCCACTTTTCTCTTCTTTTTTTGTTGAATTTCTTTTCTCAACTTCCAACCATACATCAAGGGTCCAATTTTCGCTTCACTATAGAATCATGTGCTCTACCTATTTCTTTTATATCAATTTTTATCACAAAAACTTGTCATATATTCTTTTAAGATGCACGCCTAAGGTATATATATATATATATATGCTTTTGACTCTAATTCATTTCATATTTTATTTTTTTTAAAAAAATTTATTGACTTAAATATCATAGTAACAGAGAAGAAGATCAATCCTTGTTGTACTTTCTTTGTAGAATATTTCATTCTAGTCACCGAAATCAACTTCTTGTAAACTCAATTGATAAAAAATGTAAAAATATTTGGAAAACATGTACATATTATTTTAGTTGATTATGATGTGTAGCATGACTTTTTTTGCATCCAAAAAATATAGCTAACTTGTTAAGTGTAGCCTAAAAATTTTACATTTTGTACCCCAAAAAGTTAACGTTTATATTATTTTCATTAATGATTTAACAACTTTAAATTTTGAGTACAATTAAGTTAAATATAAAATCTTAAGCATATTATTGGCCACAAAAAGAGTTTAGGAGTACACATGAGACTTCATAATTTGAAGATAGCATAATTACTTTTGTTTTTAATTTTTTATTATTATCCCTTTGCTCTCACTCTCTGCCAATGAGTGAAGTTTCCTTGGGCCACCGCAGACAGAGGTGGTGACCCTCTTTTGTTTTTTTATTGTAGAAAATCCTTCCTTTGTGAGGGTCCTCCTCTCTCTCTCTCTATTTATGATAATGTTTTATTTTGTTTTTAAAGTTTTGTGGCGACAACGTTCTGGATCAAAGCTCCTACGACGTTGATCTAGTTTGGCTTTCTCTGCGACGACAACTTTGGACTAAGCTTTCAACGACGCCTTTTGGCTTCCACTACGGCTTCCGAGTTTGGTTCTGGTTTTTTGGTGCTTGGTGGCGGTTTTTGTCTGGATCAGGTTCTTCCACGGCGTCGTTTTCTTGTTTTATGCTTCCTTGATGGCGTTTTATGAGATAATTATTGTTTCTTTTAGTCTGATTATGTCTGATTTTTGGAAGTGTTTGTCTATTTTAGATGACTTTATTTATGTTTCAAGTTCTTTAGATGATTGTAGCTTTAGTTGAATCCCTAGATCCTCCAACTTGGCAGCTGATTGTTTTTCCAATTTGTCTGACATCAGGATGTGTCCTCTTGGATGGGTTGTAAACCCCCCATCTTTGTCTGTAGATATCCTATCTAGTGTTGTTGTTTATGCTAGGTAGGGGTTGACTAATTTTGCTTTGTTTTCATTTGTACTGTGTTTGACTTTACTTTACTTTTGAATTAATTATATTTCAGATTAAAAAAATTTATTGTTGAATTATGGTAAAGTTTATTATTTTTTAAAAAAATATTTGTAAAGTCTTTTATAATAACCAAGTACAAATTCTCAAATTTCCATAGTAATATATTTTTATCAATAATAGTCCGATCGTGATTTGCTTCGATTATTGTTTATTTTTAAGAACAAATTGGTTGAGAAATGAGAATGGAAAGTTTATAGGTATGCGAGGCGTAATGCTCACGTAATCTTATTATGATTGTTAGAAATTTAGTCAACCGCATCCACGTGGAAGAAAATATTAAGTACAAATGAGCTGAGAAAATTTGGGTTTCACACTTCCACATTTTCACACTTTCACTTGACCTATTGATATTTTTGTCCAAACATTTTTATTTTATTTTAAAATGTTCTATAATATCATATTGCCTAACAACTTTTTTTCGAATGAACAAGACAAGGCCTAAATAAAGCAATGAAAAAAGCTCAGCATATATTATATATACAACTAAGAGCAACTTTTAGAATTTTATTATGAAGATAACCTGTATACAGCAAAGATAACCTGTATATATGCTGAGCAACTAAGATTACATTTTAGAATTTCATTATGAGGTTTTTTTTTTATCTGTTTACTTTACGACTTAGGTAATAATTAATTTTTATTTGAATAAAAAAATTGTAATAAAGATAAAATTATCTCATTAAAAATATCTTAACAAAAAGTGCTGCGCTTGCCGATATCGCTGGTTGACAAATTGAGAATGAAGTTTAATTATTATTGTTATAATTATGGTGGACATCATGGCGAATTTAGTCTACGGGAGTCTCTTTTTAGAATATAAAAATACTAAGATAAGAGGGCAATGAACGATGATTGTGCTAAGTGGAGTTCAAATGACTACTCAATAATATAATGTCATCAAAGTTGTTTGTACGTGTTTCTATAAAATCTCTTGCCAAGTGAGTTTATTCGTCCTAAATTCTGCTGCATTAATTATTTATTGATCCAACAAAATCAGTCATTAACTATTTTGATAATAAAAAATAGAGTAGCATTTTTTAACACGTAAGTAAATCATATTGCTTTATTTGTCGTATTAAAAATACAGTACAACCGCCCAAAAAATCTTCTCTCTCAAACCCTTCTCGCGAGGGACCATCTCTATTTTATGAGAGATTTCACCCTATTTTATATTTGGATTATCGGTGTTGCCTCCCACCTTTGGCCTTCTGCGGTGGTGCCATTTTCAATGTGTCTTCTGCGGCGATGGTTTTCAAGTTCAGGTGGTTTTCGGCTTTTGTCCTTTCTAGATTTGTGTGCTCTCTACTCGTATCTGTGTGTTTTTTGTGACGAGTTTTTGTGGCAGCGGCGTTTTGGATCTGGGATCCCACGATGTCGATCTAGTCTAGTTTTTTATTTTTGTGCTTCTAGTTCTTTAGATGGTTGTAGCTTTAGTTGGATCCCTAGATCCGTTAACTTGGCAGTTGATTGTCTTGCCAATTTGTCTGACACTAAGATGAGTCCTCTTGGATGAGTTGCAAACCCCCACCTTTGTCAGTTGATGTTTTGTCTAGTGTTGTTGTTGATGCAAGGGACGAATTGAATTATTTTACTGTGTTTTTGTTTGTACTGTGCTTGACTTGGCCTTACTTTTCAATAAATTATGTTTCAAGTTAAAAAAAATATATAGTACACTTTAATGTTAGTGAAGCTTAATAATGATTATATATTTTAATGAGTTAAAAACATGTTGTGAACATATATATATATATATATAAGGTCGAAATTTTATTTTGGTCTATAATATTTATTTCAAATTTTGTTTTGGTTCCTAATAATTTTCTGTTTTGTTTTGATTCATAATCTGTTCCAACAGTTCTGTTTTGGTTCATAATATTTTCTAATATGTTTAATAATTGGCCCATAACTATTGAATATAATAATATATATATATATATATCGTTTCATGTTTGAACGCGNTCCCTCCTTAAAGAAGTCTACGAGCGCGTTCGTCGTATTGTTCCTTAAGGCGCNATTCATAATCTGTTCCAACAGTTCTGTTTTGGTTCATAATATTTTCTAATATGTTTAATAATTGGCCCATAACTATTGAATATAATAATATATATATATATATATCGTTTCATGTTTGAACGCGACAAAATCAAAGTTATGAGTTACTCTTGATGAGTATTTTCTCTGCCTTGTTGGGACCGTCAATAAACGAGAATAATTCAAGCCCCTCATTTTATGAGATTGATCATATCTCTCTCGTTTCAAGTTGGAATGTGACGAGTCTAAAGCTATGAGCTTCTTTTGACAAGTACATTATTGAAACTCTAAACAAATATGGTCAAATCGAGTCCCAAAAGTGGGTAGCTCATTTTATGGTCAAACAAACAAAGTTAATCATATATCTCTCTCATTTTTAGTCCGAATGCAACGAGTTTAAAACTGTGCTAACCCTTAAAGTGTTTTTTCCTTGCCTAATTGAGATCGTTAGCAAATGAGGTTAAACTATGTTTCGAAAGTAAGTTTGACACCAATTTGAGAAATTATAGAAACATGTAAGACAAATTTGAAATAAACAGAATATATAAGGGACCAATTGAAAATCCACCTATACATAAGAGACCAATTTGAAGTTTTGGCCTAATATCTAGTTTTTTAAGTTAGTTTGAACATGAAGTTGGCAAACATGGCATTTACTGTGTCGATCTCGCCACCCTATTCTTTGAGCAATAATAGCTCGGTGGTTCATACACGTTGAAAACAGCGTTATATTCTAATTATATTAATATATTAATTGTCTTTATGTCACCTTCTCATATTAAATAATTAATATGATAAGCTTTTGCCCCCTTCAATATAAATATATATATATATATATATATATCTTATATTATTTTGGATTGAAAATAAACTTAGGCGTTAGATAGAGAGTTAGAGACTCCAATATATGATATTCTTTACTTTTGATGCAGAAAGATATATATGTGAAGAACAGCGATTTCGTCATTTGACTATTAAACAAGAAACGACTGACTGAGTTCATGGCTTGCGTATTAATAATAAGTAATTATAAACATTAAAATTTAATTAAGAGAATGTGAACATTGAAAAAGAAATTGTGTAGAATTGTCATAAACCATAATTTGGGCTATCTCGTTTCTTTTACCAGATGCATGTCAGATGAATTTGAATTAATAAAGCCAAGTAATTAAGCAAATAATATTCAAATAAATGAAAGAGTGCATTGGAATTTAGGATAAATCATAAATAAAAGAAATTTTATAACTAAACACATCAACTTATTTTTTTATGAAATCATAATAATACTAATAATAATAATAATAATAATTAACTTTGATTATTGAATGAAAAATAAATCATTTGTATTTTGCAAATAAAAAATTATCATAGCAAAGATATGCTTTACAATTTAACAAAAATGACTAATTAAACTCGAATTCAATATCTTATTTTATAAAAATAAAACACTACCACTTTATCTCATAATAAATTTCAATTTCTTGCTAGTGTCAATATTATATATCAAGGAGAAAAGGTCGTTACTAGTTAAGTTTGGTAATAAGTAATCATTAATAAACAAAGATCAGATTAAACAATGAGGGAAACAAACCCAAAGGGAAGTTGAAAACTATCCCAAGCAACTAATTGTCCAAACGAGTGCAAATTAATACTATCGTATATATAAATAAATAATATTTAGATTGATGATTGAAAGAGTCAGGCATTGAAATTTCAAATTTAGGATAAATCATAGATATAGTGACTATTAAAAAAAATAAAATTTTATAACTAAACAAATCAACCTAATTTTATGAAATTGGAAAAACAAAAAAAAGTGTAACTAAATTTGATTTTTGAATAAAAATAAATTTCAATTAGTTAGGTCAAGTAGTCATTTTGGTCTTCAAACATTGTGGTTACTAAAACTATATTTTGTTCTACTTTAATCTTCAAACTTTCATATTTATTTCATCACTACTCTAAAATGTGAATTTCATATAGTTTATACCTTTATTTCTAATTTCGACCGTTGAAATTGACTATTTATCTATCATGTGTGTCATAATAATTGGGTTGACAAAGAGAGAAAAAGTTTCACTCTTAAAAAGAAAAAAAGTCACAAATTTATCTCCAATTTGTGATTAAAAAGAAAGATTTATTTCCCATCTTTGTTGATAACTCACTTGTTATGATATATATAAGGGAGAAATAGTTTATTTCAATTATTTAGCTTAGAAATAATCACAGTTTTGAGACGAAGTCATATTTTAGATTAATACTTAATTGTGAAACATACCTAAAAGCTTGAAGATTAAAAATAAAACAAAAAATAATTTTAAGACTAAAATGACACCGATTCCATATAATTTGAGGAGCAAAATGAGGTTTTGACCATTCTTTTATAACTATAAGATATTTTTCATTTATTTATCTCAGTATCTAAATAAAGATAATAATGTCTCAATTCGAGTAAATACAAAATCTTATTCATAAAAAACTAAAATACCTAATAACATATCTTATAATATAATAGATTTAACTTTCTAGTGTCAATGTTAATATGTATGAGGAGAAAAGGTCATTGCTAGTTAAGTATGGTAATAAATAGTTTATTAATAGATAAAGATTAAAAAATGAGGGAACCAAACACAAAGAGATGTTGAAAATTATGAAAAATAATAATAACATAATGTTTCCAAGTTTTGAAAGGTCGTCTTTGGTCTTTGTTTTAGCATTCAGGTCTCACTTGTGTCTTAATCCATCTAATATTGTAATACGAATACTCCTTCCTTTGATTTGGTTTGATTTGATTTCTCATTTTCTCTTCTCTTTCTTGATTGAACTCTTCACGCGTAATATGGACAAGAATTATCATCTTCCACGCCTTCTACTTCCTTCCACACTCACTGCATTTTCCTTCTGTTGTTAACTCTCTTAATTCATTCTCAATTTCTTTCACTCTAAGAAGCATGGACACTTCATTTTGAGGGCGTGTCGCCGTGTCAGACACGTGTCAGTGTCCGACACCCGTACGACACCGACACGACACATATTCATAAATTTTAAAATATAAATCAATTTTTTGTAACTTTAACATGACATATAAGAGAAAATAATAATACATATGACATATATTATGAATAAAACTTGTAATTTTTAATTTTTTCATTAAAAATTATGAATATTTAATTATTTATATATATAAATATATGACGTGTCGTGTCGCGTAATTTTGAGAGTTTAGCGTGTCGCTGTGTCCGTGTCCGTGTCGTGTCCCGTGTCCGTGTCAGTGTCCATGCTTCCTAGCTTTCACTTCACGGAATTCTCAGTCAATCTTTCACTTTTCACTGATCGCTGATTTTCCTTTCTGTATATAATTAAACCCCAACTCCCCCATCTCCATTTCGCTCTTCGATTCGATTGTTCGGTTCAAAATTCACTAAACCCTCGTTTGATATTTCGTGTTGTGAGTAATTTATGACTTTCTAGATTGGGGATTCAGGTATATTCATGGTTTGGAGATGAATTGCTTCTTCTTCAAAGAGAAATCGAACGCCCGGCGGGAATCGAAGTCGGCGCCGGAGTTGCAGAACGACCGGAGGAAGAAGAAGAATCCGGCGTTGGATCGCGGATCCAAGTCGGCGAGCTCGCTGCCGTCGCCGAGGAGCGTGACGGAGTTGTACAGAGAGAAAGCGAAGGAGCACAATCTCACGGTGTTTGATTTGAAGGAGCTTCTAGACGCGACGAATGGTTTCAATAGGATGCATAAGATCGGAGAAGGCGGGTTTGGAAGCGTGTATAAAGGCACACTTAGGCCTCAAAATGGACGGCGTGACCCAATCGTTGTTGCTATCAAAAGGCTCAATACACATGGCTTCCAGGTATTTCTCATTCTTGATCTTCGGGTTTAGGAATGATTGGGATTCGAATTATATGGTACTTTGAAATGGACATAGAATTTACTGTGAACACCGTTTGTTAGCATTCTGGGGTATGAAGGGCTTCTTCAAATTCAATGTGACAACTTCTTAACGTTTAAATGTCTAAGACTATCCTTATTCACATGTAAATGTTAATCAGCAGGTTAACACAGAAAAATCCATTGTTTGTTCTCATGATAAGTAAGTGTACTTTGTGAATATTCTGAACATAATATATCTGAAGGTTGTCTTGGATCTGTTATTCTTCAGCATATTCTTTAGCAATATTCAATGCTGTTTATATTTTACTTGTTTGTTATTGATGTACTATGTTTGCTCATTATAAATACATTTGCCTGTTTTATTTGTCTCTTACGGTTTGGCTTCTTTTGTCATACAGGGGCATAAAGAATGGCTTGCAGAAGTTCAATTTCTAGGCATTGTTAATCACCCAAATTTGGTAAAGCTTTTGGGATACTGCTCTGTAGATGGAGAGAGAGGTATCCAGAGGTTGCTGGTGTATGAGTACATGGCCAACAGGAGCCTTGAAGATCATCTTTTTAATCGGTCTTTTCCTGTTTTGCCTTGGAAAACAAGACTGCAGATCATACTTGGTGCTGCCCAAGGATTAGCTTATCTACATGAAGGATTGGAAGTTCAGGTACCTCTTATTGTCCTTTTGAGTTGGAGTCAGAATTTTATAATATGTAAAAGGAATAGTTCATAAGTTCAATCATATGAGCATGCTTCATTGAATAATTTTTTTTAGTTGATTACATTTTCAATTCTTTAATCTGGAAATGAAGGTGATATACCGAGATTTCAAAACTTCAAATGTCCTACTGGATGAGAACTTCCACCCAAAGCTCTCAGATTTTGGTCTTGCTCGGGAAGGCCCAACAGGCGATAACACTCATGTATCTACCGCGGTAAGTTGGTTATGGTCTTGTAGACTATGTAATATGCATTAGTAACTGTGAATCTTATATGTGTTTCACAAACAGTTTAATTGTATGGCTTTGATCGATGCTTGAATAAGCCATGACCATGACATAAGCAGCATTGCTTTCTTTAACCAGAATCATAATAATCCCTCTTTCAGGTTGTTGGAACGCATGGATATGCAGCCCCAGAGTATATTGTAACAGGACATCTCAAAGTTGAGTGTGACATTTACAGTTTCGGTGTGGTACTGTATGAGATCATCACCGGAAGGCGAGCATTAGACAGAAACCGTCCACCATCGGAACAGAAGCTTCTAGATTGGGCTAAGCAGTACCCTGCTGATACAAGTAGATTTAGCATGATCATTGATCCACGACTCAGAAACCAATTTTCTCCTGGTGCAGTTCGTAAAGTTGCCAAATTAGCTGATTCTTGCTTGAAGAAGAATCCCCAAGATAGACCAACCATGTCTCAGATTGTGGAAAACTTGAAGCAAGCATTGCAGTGTTCAGAGACCTCTGAAACTTCTCAGAATGCCACTCCCGAGTCGTCTCGATCTCCTTTGGCTCGAAAAAGGTAAATAAAACAGTGGATTATGGAGGACCAAGGATTGATTTTGTCTTTGCCTAAGCTTAGGCTCAATTTGGAATGTGGAAGAGACTATTTATGTATCACCAGACAGGCAGACAGCAAATCATTGACTCATTTTCAAGCTGAGCAAGTCAGAGTTTTGTAGATTTCCCATTTCTGCGGGTCCAGATGTTGGTAGCTTCTGTTTGGTTCAACTCAATTCAACAAACACAAGTCCTGGCCTTACTTATAAATCATTGGCTTTCATTACTTTCTGTACAATTAAGCAATAATATTATAGGATTGTGATTAAGATGAGGGTATATTTATCTATAGAGCTTGACGTGTTAATTTTAATCTTTGTTTCAACTGGTTTTCATTGTTGTAATTCATTTATAAATTACTAAGATGTATTGTAGTTTGAACTTTAATATTTTACCACGAGAGGAAAAGAATATTTTCTCCCTTCGGTTAAACTTGTGACTATTGAGTAAGTGTTTTCCTCCTTCTTTATTATTTTTTTTTATCTTCTCATTATTGGGACTTGAAGTTGAAACTTGAAAGGAGCGTTGCTTTCAGCTTAGGATTAGCGTTGGTGTGTTTGTACAACCTGAAATAAAATTTGAAGTGTAGTATTATAATAATAATAATAAACTATTTTGTATAAACTTTTTAACGATTAGAACTTAAATATAGTATTAACTTATTTATGTTTTAATGATTTTAGACACTCAATGACATAAAGGAATATTATTATTAATCATTTAATCTACTTGTCGTGAAGTAAATAGAGTAGCGCTAGCAACTAGCAAGTGGGATGGAATAAAGTTTATGAAATATCAACATCTCATTTTGAAGAAGTATTATTGTGTTAGATACGTGTTAGTGTCTCACACATGTGCGACGTATATCTATAAATTTTAGAATATAAATTATTTTTTTTTATAATTTTGATTGGACAAACAATAAAAAAAATGACACATAATATATATAATGAATAAATAGAGTAATTGTTAAAATTTTCATTCAGATTTATAGGTATTTAATTATTTATATATATAAATATATGATATGTCATGTCATATAATTTTAAGATTTGACATGAGTGATAATGTGATAAACAATCAATCCAAGCTCTATAATTAAACTTAATAACCATTCTGCATGGAGAATCCAACAATGTTCAACATCATTAATAAAACTCTAAGTAAAAGGACTAAAAAGTATAAAAATTCCCTAAAAGTCAGAAATCGATGCTCAAGCCTCATCGTCCATCCTCCAAGTCGTGAATTTGGCCGACCATTTGGCGGAGAGCAGCGGCTAGACGTGCTCCCCCAAGTGATTCAGCAAAGGAAGGTGACGCAAGGTGAAGGTGAAGAAGAGAAGAGGTGGAGGCGTGAAGTATGGGTGAGGAAAGAATTCACGAATGATGGATAAGTGAATTAGTTATGTTTATGACTGAATAGGATCAATTTTGAGTGACAATTTCCGATCATTAAGGTTAGGAAACAACTCATATAAGTTAGGGACTTAAATGGGTTCGAAAATGCGAGTGTTCTGCAACTTTCGAATTTGAGCTACCACTGAAGAGTCGTGTCTTGTATCTATGTCTATGTTTCATGAAATGAAGGAAACTAATAAAATATTGTATACTGATCGAGTGATCTAACTAATTTGGTGGTTCTTTAACTATTTTATTGACCTTGGAGTTGGGCCACCAATTGGCTAAAGACTATACTTGGAAGTCTACCTTTTTTCTTTTAACCAAATATGCTTAGAAGTCTACAATTTCAATAAATAATGACATAGACCAAAAAAATAAATAAATAAATAAATAATGACAATCCACCAATAAATAAATAAATAATGAGATGAGGTGATATATACAACGCAACACCATTGGTGGTATGCCTTGAGATGTTAATATGATTGTGATCAATAATTAGACTCCAGTTGGCTTTACCATTTTGGCTACTTTTACTGTGGAAAACTATCTATAAAATAAGAAGTGTGATGAGAAAATTAATTATAAACTATATATTCTTTTTCTTTTTTCTTTAGAAAAAGGATTTTATTGAAAAAAAGGGTATTAACCAAGTTCAAACAACCAACAAAAAGTATAGAGCAATGTAAATTATAGTCTTCACCGGGTTAAACTGGAGAACACAAGATTGTCGCCATAGTACATAGCTTTGCATGCCAATTGTCATGAACTTACATTTTTTACCTATCTAACCATCGTGTGACTTAACACTTTTGTCACTAAGTACTGATCAATCTCTCACAAGAGAGTAGTGGAATTGAATAAGTGAACACAAGAAATAGAGAACTTGAAGTTGAAATACTCTTATTAATGCCCTCCTAGGCTCTTATAAATGAGACTCACTTATGAGGCAATTAACACTTTAACAGTATACAGTTTAACCAAGATGAGGCAATCAAATTCAGTCCACGACTTCTCAACATTCAAACTTCAAGCCTCAGTTATAAACTTTTTAAAATTAGAGATCCAAATTTCTAAGGGACCCTTAAGAATGTCACTTCTGTTGCTATCTTACTATAAAACTATTACTATATCTCAGGTTTCATATAATATAATTCCTGTGTATACAAATATACAATGCAAATTATACATCGAGGTCAAAAAAGAAAAAAAAAATACAAACTATACATATTTTTCCAATTTGTTGACCTTTCTATAACATATGTTACAATGCTAGTTGAGATGATGAGAGTCATGATCATCATGAGTCATGACAGAAGAGCAACCTGACGATCATGCTTCTTTTGAATCCCTTTGATGTGTCCAACATAAACATCCGTTCCGACGGAATCGTAATCGGGAAGCCTATGTCTCCGGCCACCTTCCGACATACTCCTCACGAAATCCACAAAATGCCTCCAATTTTCCCCTTCGAACAACCTCTTATTCATCCTCAAATACGTGAACGCCGACAATCCATTCCCGCTCTCCGATCTACTCGTCTCCATGATCTGACTGTATCCACCACAATCATACCTCTCCAACGCATTCTCGCCGGCGATCTGAACCCTAGCTTCCCTCGCCGCCGTCTTCACCTGACGGACCAAACCCTCCGGCGAGCAATTCGCGTGATGTGGTTGCTGCGCGTCCTTCATCTCCATACACGTGAAATTCAAGATCGCTCCGTGTTTCGCTAGCATCTGCGCGATCGGGAGGTAGCCGTCGCGAGATCTGGTGTTGTAGTAGCCGGCGGTTAGTTCGGCGGCGTGAGATCTGGTGCTGTAGTGCCAATGGATGCCGGCGATCTTCGCCGAGAGTTTTGCGCCGGAGGAGTTGAATATTCTGCCGGCCGATTCGAGGATTCGATCGCCGTGGCGGAGGAGGCTGGTGGAGTACCATGTGAGGAAGAAATCGCCGTAGTCGGAGTTCCATGTTCCGTCTCTTCTGAAGAATCCGGTGTCCTCCGGGAACTGATTGTACTGGCCGGAGTCGTGAGGCCCACTTTTTCCCCATTCCTTGCTTCCTATTGCCTCTGCTGCTGCTTCCAATGACGCTCTCATATACTGTAATGTATGGTTGCAATTCACAACATAAGTCGTCTGATTAACTGTGTGTATATTTTGAGTAATCTGTTTTGTCACTATATAATAAATCCATTTCTAAATCAAACCATGTTAAGATCAGAGTACACCTGAAGAGGCGTATAGGTTGTATATAATGTATAGTTATATACCATAATAACTTTTTGTGAAATTGGATGAGTGATATGTAATTATATACCTTGTCGTAGCACTGGAATTCTCCAATTCCAGGAAATCTCCAAGTTCCATTGCTTTCTGGGTAAGATGGATACCTGAGCTCCCCACAAGGACCCATCCCCACTTGAATTTCCTGCATTAGAATTTGGATTTTTTTAATGTGTTGTCTCATAGTGTAAAACTCAAAAATTCATGCGGCGCAATTTCAAATTTAGCATCTAATTTTTTCTAATTCATACTGTATTTTTTCACAGGTGTTACTCTTACCACTATAGTACTGCCCAAGTAGTCTCTGAATCTGTCGTGGAAGCTCTTCATGAAATCAGAGTACACCTGAAGAGGCGTCCTTCCTCTTAGAACAGGTATCATATCACAGCCCAAAGAGATGTACTCAGGATTTCTTCTTCCAGATCTGTCTGTGTAAACCAGATCGGGGTTCTTGCTGATTTCTTCCAGCACCCATGGGGGTAGAGGAATGCTGAAAAATGCAAACACACAGTAAATATTAAATAAAGAAAATCACAAAACAGAGCATTTTGCCAAAAACAGAACATAACCTCCAACTTCAAGCCATGTTATATACATATATATACCTGCAGGAGTCGCCAACATTTCCTCCACACTGATGGAAAGACATGACGACTTGAAGCTTCAAGCCATGCTTTTGTACCATGTGAACAAGCTCAGCATAGGCTTCCCAGTTATACTTGAGAGGACCATCTTTTTCTACCAAACCCCACCAAGCATCCACCATTACTCCTTCTACTCCTGCACTTTTAAGCGCCATCAAACTTGAATTCACGGCTCGTGCCTTATTCAAAGTCCCTCCCATCGTCACTGTGTCCAATGGCATCATCACAAACACTGGCACTCTCATCGACCCATCGTGATGGCTATGGCGAGCCAAAGGCGGATGTAGCTTCTCCCTTGTTTCTTCTGTGAGATGTGGTTCTTGCAGTACAGTTTGCTTTGCTCGGATACGGAAAGAGGGCTTCATTTTATGAAAGGAAACTGTGGAAGGGAAGTCATCAGGCAATCTTGCGACTTTGGTTTCTGTTTGAGTAAAGAATGAACTCGAAGAACGAAGTGTTAGAGCCATTCTTTTTCTTGTGTAGTACAGTACTTTTGCAGTTGAAGATGGAGGAGAACTGGAAAAGCAAGTATGTGAATGAATGAGAGAATGGTGTTGTGTTTGCTGTTTACTTATAGGAAGAAGCTGAGGTTTGGGAAATGAAGTTGACATGGTTTGGTAGGGTCAAGTTGAAAAGTGAAAAAGTGCAAAAAAAATAAAAACACTTGACGAGACATGCTGACGCTTGCGTGTTTCCACCTCATCCATTCTTATCTAATTGAAATCATAAGCACTTCTGTTTAGCATTCGCTTCTTCATCAACGGTTAGTCGATTACCCTACCCTCCTATAGTACTTTATTCGTCTTCATTATGGAAATTACGTGGATATGACTGGAAAATCATGTGGCTAAGCTTCATGAAACCTGACATATTTTATTTGTTTACCATACTGTTTTTGGATAATGAAATGAAACCCATCTGGATTCTGTGATCTGACTTCTAAATTATCCATTGCTTGAGCCTTGAGGGATACAAACTCATTAATATTTTAATAGTTTCAACTAATAGTGCTGGTTTCCCTGAGCTTAAATCTCAAATTAACAATAAAGAAGAGAGAAGAACAGAAAAGGTTCCAATCTTTTACTGTTTTACATGTCCAATTACTGAAATTTCTGATTCTGACTGTTTTAGAAAAGAGTGGATTTACCTTGTGTATATATAAACAGCCACGGCCCATGTGTAGCACAGCCACAAAAGACTGATGAACATCTAATTAATTTGTTATTTTATGAATTATTTTGGCTGCACAAACAATTAGTTGCTGCTGGCATGATAAACAACGAGTGGTTTAATTTTTATAGCCAGCAAGAGACAAAGTGACAAACCCCACCAACAGAGCTAGAATGCCATTGGTATATGCTTCCTAAATATTAAACACAGTTTTCGTGGACAGAAAATGACTCAAAAATTCAAAATTCTCTTGGTTCTGCTCCAATTTTCTCTCAAGATAAGAAGAAGCTGCATGTCCTTTTTTAATAGGAAAAACCCGTGGTTCAGATGCAAGTCTCTGCTTTCATTATTTTTTGGATTATTCATCTCTCTACGCGTTCTTGAACTATGTATCCAATTTTAATACCATTATGGTACTTGCATGCCTTGATGGATGAATATTGAATAATCAGTTCATACAGAAATTAATTAGAATCCTCCTATTAATAAATTAATCAATCCTGCAGATATAGTCTTATTTTTTTTTGTCAGAACAGATAGAGTCACTAAAGATAACATTTGAATTGAAGTCCATTTTTGTCATCTAACTAATTTATCATAGTGAAATGGGCTCAAGACCTTCACCCATTATGGTAGTGAATTCTGTTATATATATATAGATTAATTGATGATTGTATAAGATAGTTCATATATATATATATATATATATATATATAAAGTCCGATGAAAAAGGGATCTCATAACTCCTAAGCTCTTAATTTCTCATTGCTGAAACAAAATGAGTATGGAGATACTTATAATATGCAATCTTCTTATGATCTACATGTACTATATACTCTGAAATCATGGATTAACAAGCACCTTACATACCATTAAGTTTAATTTGATATGTAGATATGATTGGCTAGTGGGATTCCAACTGTGGTTGAGAATATTTTTCAGATGCTTGATAACGGATGGTTTGTCTATTAAAGTGAGCTTTCTCCACGTAACTCGTTTGCCTACCATGAAATACCATTTTGTGGAGGAAATTAGTTCTTATCTTTCTCTCAAATTAGTAATTACAAATTCTCATAAATTAAAGAAGAAACAAAAATCAAATAAATAGAAATAATTTACGAATAAACTAGTGAGAAATTATGTCGAAGGTTTGGTTGGGACATGTATACAACTTACAAGTGGACCTTCATTTTTATATTGTATTGTATATATATAATGATATATGTCAAGAAGAATGAATAATTCACGAGGTTGAAATCAATAAATGATGTTGCTACTTGCGATTGACCTGCAAGAAAACACCCCTTTTGTTATTTACACATGACGATTCTGTACCATGAACCAACATTAAAGATTATTTTTCCTTGGTTTCAAAGTATTTAACAATTTTAAATTCTTTAATCATCACATACTTTATATGTAAAACAACAACTTATCAGTTTGTTAATTTAGATCAATTTTTTTTTTTAATAAACCAAAGGTATCCACCGTCGGGAACAGTGACTAATTTTTCCGTCGCGGGTCCTCCACTTAAGGATAAACAGCTGGCCACATAATGCTTTTTATACCCAAAGATGAGATTCGAACCTCCACCACTTGGTTAAGGGATCAAGTGAGGAACCACTAGGTCACACTCATATAGTTTTAATTTAGATCATTTATTGATTTGGCCTTTTCAGTTTATGCTCAAATTTGATATCTGACTTGTATGCATAGTTACATAATTTATAAATGGCTCTTTTCTTTTTGGCCAACATAATTTAGAAATGCCTCAATTCAAATAAAAAGCATCAAATTAATTTTTTTTATTGAATTAGATATTGTTTACCAAAAAAAAAAAGAATTAAAGATGTTTTAGCGGGTATTAAATGATAGTTTAATTTGATGGAGAAGGAGAAGGAATGAGATTCTGATGCGTGGAAATTAAAAGGAGTATATATAAGGCGAAACTAATTAATTTGATGGGTTTCATTCACAACTATATATAGATATGATCGATGTGTGTAAGTCTAGAATTGAGAAAAACACTTGGATATGTAGGTCATGAATAGACAAATATAAAGTCTCATCAATTTATATATATAAGAGAGAATCTTTAATTAGGACAAAAACATCAGCACGTTATTTATTTCCACATTGAGGTCCCCCCATTTGCACCAATTTGGATGCTTTCTAATTTTTGTTCTTATATATATATATATATATATATATATATATCTTCATTACTTTTTTTT
>QANZ01017402.1:34312-46934 GCA_003254925.1 Chamaecrista fasciculata
TTATGGTTAAAATTACAAAATAGCTCCAAAGGGTACCAAAGTGTTAATGGAGAATACCACAAGGTACCAAAGTGTCAAGTTTCAAACCACAGGGTATCAAAGTGAAATAGGGTCAAACTACAGGGTACCAAAGTGTAATTTACCCTTTTTTTAATAAGAAATAATAAAGACCACGACATTATTTAATCCCACATCATAAAGCCGGCCCAAATAGTTTTTGTCAATAAAAAACTACGACTTCGGCGGAGTAAGAGAAATAAAATGAACAATAAACAAAGAAATTGGCCCATTCATATCACGTAATGAGAAAAAGAAATCATCCCATTATATTTTTCTCGGTTATAAATAAACACACAATGAAGTTTAGGGCCAGGCCCA
This sequence comes from Chamaecrista fasciculata, assembly GCA_003254925.1. Classification (NCBI taxonomy): domain Eukaryota; kingdom Viridiplantae; phylum Streptophyta; class Magnoliopsida; order Fabales; family Fabaceae; genus Chamaecrista; species Chamaecrista fasciculata. The sequence continues at coordinate 34,691 of QANZ01017402.1, forward strand.
ATGGTCCTAGTTTTAAACCAACCCATTCTTATCACGCAAAGAGAAAAAGAAATCAGCCCGGTGTATTTTTTTTGTTATAGCCCCATCATATAAACGGTAAATTACACTTTGGTACCATGTTCTATGGACTGATTTCACTTTGGTACACTGTTCTTTCAAAAGTGACACTTTGGTACCATGTTCTTTGCACCATTAACATTTTGGTATCTTGTTCTTTCAAAAGTAACATTTTGATACCATGTTCTTTGTACCGTTAACACTTTGGTACCCTAAAAAAATAAAATAGGGTAAAAAATGATGAAAGAACATAGTATCAAAGTGAAATCGGTCCATAAAACAGAGTGTCAAAGTGTTAATGGTGCAAAGACCAAAATTTCACCTTGTACCAAAAGTGCAATTTACCCTTATATAAATATACACGCAATGAAGTTTAGGGCCAGGCCCAATGGGCCTAGTTTTAAACCGGGATTGTCTATCAAATCAAATCCTCGTCGTCGTCGTCGTCGTAGCCGGCGTCTTGAACTCGGAAATTCAATCCCTTCTCGAATGGAGGGAAAAAGTAAAAGCTAGCGAATCTGAAATCTCGCTCGCTTCATTTCTAGCTCATCTATCTGAATCTCCAATTTCCCGAAGCTATTTTTGAAGAACGAACGAACGAAGCCGGCGATTATGGCAACGACGGCTTCGCCGGCGGCACCTACTAACAGTAGCAACAATGCGATCGTGAGCCCAGCTACAGCACCCGCTAAGCCGACGAATCTGACTACGATATCAGCTAGCACTGTGCATCGTACGGACACGCCTCCTAAATCCCAGCGTGGCCAGAATAAGCCTAAGTGCAGACAGTGCGGCAATGTTGCTCGTTCTAGGTCAACACTCTTTCTCTAATTTTTTTTCTCCTATTTTGTTTGTCTTCATCGTTTTCCTGAATTTCTTTTATCAATTTGGAAGATGAGAGCCTTCCCTCCTTTGTTCTTATCTAGAATAAAAGGAAAATTCTGTATGTGGCTTTGCATACTGCCGTGTGAGACATGGATTGAAGCGTAAAAACAGAGTAGATTATCTGAAATATGCATATAAACCTGCAGGAGGATTAGTAAGTGACGGCGTGAATGGGTGAAAAGAAATTGGGAAACGAATTGTGTTTTCGGATAATTTTTTTTTTCTCATTCAAGGCTCATAACATTCTAAAGTTGATTCTTCTTTGCATAATGGACAGTTATCGTGTCTGAATTGGATCTAGAGAAAACATTTGACCATGTAAATTGGATTACTCTTTTGGTCTTGTTTATGTTAGATAGGTATAGGCTCATAGAATGTTATTAGCAAGTCCCGAAGTTTCCAATAGATTGCTGATGAAATGTTAATTAGTTGAATAAGGAGTTATTTGATAAACGAAACCATAAGTATTTATTACTGAAATTATGTTGTAGGTAACAAGTGGAGGATGTATTTCCAAATCCTCGAGGTCAAATAAACTTGATGTTAGAATATGAATTTCATTGCACGTACCCAATATGGTTCCATTTTCAGTCAGCAGGTGCATCATGCCATTGATAATATGCTTGAGCTGATTTGCCTATCCTCCTTTGAATCCTTCATTATTGAACAGTGAGGTTGGATAATATTTATTAAAATGCTGACTTAAGGCACTATTAAGTACTGGTCTTTTTTGTATTGTGAATTGTCGTTTCAAAGATACATAACGTATACTACTACTCAACTTCTAGAAAAGGAGGTAGATAACTTTAGAAAATTATCGAGTGATTAATATTATACATTGAAATTGCATCTTATTCTTGCTCGTTTTTCTTTTTTTGTCTTAATTGAATCTTCAGGTGTCCAGATAGTCATATAATATTTACATTTAATTATTGCCCTGTTTTGTTTTTATTTTTTATTTTTGACAAGTTTTGGTTAATTCTGTAGGTGTCCATATGAATCATGCAAGAGTTGCTGTGCGAGAAATCAAAATCCTTGTCATATTCATGGTGTGCTAACTTTTCAAACACTGCACTTTCAATAGATCATATCAAATCAGTATGTTATCCAGAGGTTTCCCATTAGTGTTAAAAGCTTAAAATTAGGTTGCAAACAGATTTTTATTTTTCCTTGGTTTCATAGTGAAATGAGAATAATATAGTATCTGTAGTATAATTGTTAGTTTGTTACAATTGCATGTTTTTTATGTAACTCTTGTTGGTGTCTCTGCCTCTTTGGTATTTCCTGATTTTGTTGTTAAATTTATGAAACAATAATGGAAGTCCAATCACGAATCATCTGCCCATAAGTCATTTAGTAATGTTTGGGGCTCATGTCATTTATCAAACATTTCTGATAAAGTTACTATAACCTGGTAATCTCAATCATCCCGGCTCTATATAGTTACCGAGTTTGGCTGTTCATGAACCTGGCTAGTTGAGTGGATATAAAATGAATGACTTCCTATTTTGCACCTATCGTCAAGAATCACACAGATTGGAATACTCTTAATAAATTTGCTAGGTTGTATTAGTATAGTTCCCACGTATATGCGGATAATTCAATCTTCATTGTCAAGATGAATATGTTTTCCGGTCATGATTATGTCAGTTTGTCTTGGAGGAATGACAAATAGCAAGTACCTTGGACTAGGGGCATTATAAATACTATTTTACTTTTCAACTTGTTAAGAGTGTGAAATAAGAAAAATAAGTAGAATGAAAGCAACTTTTTAGTTGCCGTGGTAGAGAATATCTGTTCACTTTCTCTAATTTATTTTAATTTACTGCATATTATAATTATAATTATCCTATTGAAAATTTGCTTTTCCCTGATGTTTCATGTCTTGTGCTGAATGCAGTGTTGAAAGCAAATTCTAACTTATCTGAGAAGTCTCCATCTTCTGCGGCTGCTCCACTTGATCAACAATCCTCAGAAACATCTCAATCCACGTAGGTCATGTAAAAGAATAATAGAGATTTAGGTTGGGAAAGTAGAGGCTAGGTTTTTGTGTAATTAAAGCTTCATTAATACTCCCTGCTGAAATGAAGTGCCATTCAGTAATTTTTCTAATTTTTGCCGAAGTTCCCAAGTTCTACACTCTATGATTCAAGGTTTAATGCTAGAGTTCTACCAGTAAAATGTTCATATATTTATATATATATATATATATATATATTACTTATTGTCAGGTGCGTCTTCTCTATACATCGCTGCATTACACTACGTTCTTACTACATTACTTCTCTTGAACTTGCTGTTCGTTCTTCTAGCTACCTCCTTTCAGTGATTTGATTGATTTCCTTACCTGATCATAGTTCATTCAATTAGCATTTAGAGCAGCTTTCAGATTCTCTTAGTTGTTTTTTAACAGGATCTTTTTTAATGTACTTCAGAAGTGCAAGTAGAGCTGCATCACTAAGACAACTTTCGAACAGTTTTGCCCAGTTCAATAATTTGCACGTTTCCCTTCGATCAAGGAAGCCACTAACTAGAAAGGTACACACACACACACACACATATATATATATATATAAACCAATGCCTTTTTTTCGATTAACTTGTTCTGATTAGTTGCATGTTGTGGAAAAGTATTGATGTCGGGAATCATCACAGGATGCTGTGGTTATCAATGAATGGAGACTGTTAAAGTTAAAGGAATACAAGGAAAGAAACATTGAAGTTGAAAATGAAGCTTTTGACAGATATATGCAGAATGTAGAGTTACTAGAGGAAGTATTCTCTGTGGAGTCTATGGAGGACAATGTGTCCTCTGTATCTGGGTCTAATCAAACTTCAGAGGAGACCAACACAATGATCCCAAATCTGAAGTCACATCTAAGATCAAACTCAGTTAGGAGCGATAGTATGAGAATGAGAATACAAGAAGTTGTGGATGAAGGATTAAAGAAGGTTCAAAACTGTGCTTCAGATGAACCAATTGATGATGAACCTAATCAAGCCTCAAAAAAGGCTAGGACTGAAAGGTTCTCAGCTATAAGTGACCTTTTGGAAAAATTGAATAAAGCCCGAAATGAAGAGGATTTGAAACCTTGCCTGGAATTGAAGTCTCAACTTTTCCATTTGGACAAAGTCTCTAGCAAAATAGAATTTGAAGATAATGATACGCCTAAGAATGAGTTTGCTGAAACTGATAGGGCACCACCAGCAAAAGAAACATATTATTCTCTACCTAAATTTGTTGGAACTGCTGAAGTTGAGCAAGAAACTATCAACACCATAGACAAATACTTCTCTTCTATGGAGCATGTAGAGGAGTTATGAGGCAATATTTCATTAATAATTTTGCTTTTACCTTCTAGATAGGATTAGAAACCCAAATGTTATATTATCTAATTTACTGCATTCTGATATTGTTAGGCTAAATCCTATGGATATTCAAAGTTATTCATGTATTTGTTTATCCATCTTCGCATAACTTGTTTAATGCCTACAGAAATTAGCCTTTGCTTATGACAATTGACAATGCCTATGCAGGATGTAAACCAGTAAATTCATTGAGTAGCTTGGGAAAATAGTGAAATTTCGAAGAAGTTTCCATGCATTGATGGCAGAAACCTCCAATGAACTGCATAATATTCTGCATTCATTCCAAGGCCTTTCTGAAATAAAATCTGACTTATATCTGAACTGAATTTGACTTTTGTAGGGGAATCCATAAAAGCTGTTTCAATGAGTCATTGGGTGAAGATAGTGTGGGTCAATAGCCTGATAAAGATTATGAAAAAGCAAGCCGTACATATTCCTGCCTTCTATTTGGATTGCTCTGTTCCATTTGGAATATGTGCTCTTCCCTTCTGCTATACTTTCCTTTCCTTTCTTTATTAATCCTCCCTTTTTTCTAGGTAACCAAACACATCCTCCAACAAAAGGAAAAGGGAAAAATCAAAACACAATTACTCATGCTCATGCAACTGAGTGCTCCTGATAAGTAAATTCTACTTTCAATGGGACACCCCCCCCAAACACTTAATTGTACACAATATTTTATCTTCAAATCAAGACTTATTTATTGTTGGGTTGAATATAGTAGAAGAACTAGTTTTTTACATTGTAGTAAATTTATGTTCAAATTCTTAGAAAAAAATGTGTTTATATTTAGAATTTGAAAATATTGCGAACAAAGTTGAAAAAAAATGGGAACTTGTTTGTTTCTTTGATTCCTACCCTACAGACACACCCACCCTTGTGAGTTGTGTGTGACAGATAAATTCCATCTTTCTGTGTATACATCTCCTTGAAGCCTTTCAGGCACTCCTTAAAAATTTGTGGGTTTCTTAATGGACAAGTGCTTTTCTTTTCTTTTCTTGCTTTATTCTCATATATATATATAGCACAACCACTTTCTTGGTGGGCATGAAACTTCCAAGCACATTTTGGTGTTCAAACAAAGGGCTATCCATACTTCTAAGTTTCAATCACTCTTTTGAAGACTCATTGATAATTTAATAAAAACCAATCATCACGCCTAAGGTTTGATGTTCTCAATTAGTCCCTTTATGGCTTTATCATAATAATTATTCTCTCTTACAAGACATCAGTTCATGGTAGACTATGTATTTATTATTAACCCACCAGAAAAAAGGAATGCAAGCAATTAAAAGAAGAGCCTATATATCCAAAGTGGGAAATGCTCATCATGTAATCAATCGTAATCTGACTTTTATTATACTTTTGAACATGGGTAATATGTGCTGCCATTCACTCCAATTATATCTGTACATTTGACCTTTTTTTGTTTTCTTTTTTAAATATAGCAAAATGAAATATATTAAAAATCCCAATAACCTCATTCACTTTCTCCTTTCTAGGGCTTTGTATCTTTCATGCTTTCCATCTGGAACTAATTAATGTAGATTCAATTAAGTTTATTGTTCTTTCTTCACAGAAGCATGATTATGATATTGATATGATAAGGTTAGAGGAAAAGTTAAGAATATCACATGGAAATGGTGATTTCCCAAGGGGATCAAATTCCCAATTTTTTTTATTAAAAAAAATCAATGTAATCCCTAATTAAAAACATTGTTTAAGAGGTGGAATTGAGAAGTAGTATAGATCATTTTCTGGGATGGTTTGATTATTTTTATATGTATATACCCTTTTGAAAAGTGGGCACATGCATGTGTATGTGAAGCCAAATAAGAATTTGGTCATAGGGTTTCTCTATATAATTGTGAATTTGTGATGTTAACTATTGATTGAGATGCCATTTTGACACCACTTCAAGTTTTTGGACTTCACCACAGTGCATGGATAGTTTTCAACAGTAGAAAAATCAGAAAAGATAATCTCCAAAAAAAAAAAATCATGTTTATATTATATTATATATATATATATATTATAATTTCCTTTGGGTGTCAAGTGGGGAGGGGCCACATGCTTTTGCACATTGTTCTAAAATGTGTGAAGTGACAAATTTCATGTCATGGTAGTTGATGCATTAGATGGTTGTCCCAAGTGATATTTGATTTAAATAAACAAACCCCATATGTTTTTTTTTCACATTTGAATAACTAATTAGTTACTAGGCAGTATTAGCCTTCTAATTGTTTAAAGAATAAATCATAAATCATTATCATTATTATATGTAAATTAATCTCTTGTAAAATGATAGTCAGGCCTTATATTGGAAAATCGATGGAGGAGTGATATTCAAAGAGCAGTTTTTTTTTTGGCCAACATATTCAAAGAGAAGTTGGAGATGAATGATTTGTCTCCATTTCTCCAGATAGTGAATTTTTATCAACGGGGTTGGGAAGCAGTACGTAATAGTATATTAATTATATTTATATTTAGCGTCCTATACTAACAATTTCTTGAACAAGATTAAAAATATACATGTAAAAAATAATAAATAAATAAATAGTTAAAAAGTATATATTAACACTAAACGGTCTAAACCCTCTATTAGTTATGCAACGTTTAACATTTGGAGAACTATAAGCTCCACCTCTTTCTGGTCGTCCATGTTTAAAACTATAGTCTATGAAATTAAAAATAAGAGAAAATTTACTATTTGGTCTCTCTTTCTTTACTAAGTTAACAATTTAGTCCCTTATTTATTTTACATACATATTTGCGTGCCCGTTAGGGCACGCAAAGCCCCTAGTATATATATATATGATTGAGCAAGTAATTATTATTAATTTATAATTATATATATTTATTGTTTACCTAAGCCCATAATTATCCTTAATTGTAGTTTTTAAAAATAACCAATTACATATGCCTAAACAAACTTTGAATTATACCCGGGTATGATTTTCCCTTATCATATCTGGACATGTCTTGAATCATGCCCGATAGGGTGTTCGTTGGGCGATTTGAAAAGATTTTTTAAACTGAACCCTTGATTGATTTTATTCATCAAAACTAAACCAAACCAAACCAATAAAAAGTGGTTTGGGTGGTTCGGTTTGAGCGGTTTAGCGGTTTGGTTCGGTTTGTGTGACGTCTAAACCAAACCAAACCATTCATCTATCAGTTGGTTCGATTTGATTTGGTTCGATCTATCAGTTTGTTTCAGTTTTAAACACCCCTAATGCTTGAGCAGGTGCCATAAATTGGGAAGGCAAATGAATTTCTTTAAATTTGCAATAGTTTCTTTCACCAGTAAATTTGGTCTCATATATTTTAGTTAGGTTGTAAAACTCGTCCTATATCTTTGCAAAATGTTCCACCGTCAGTCCCAACTGACAAAAAGATAAGAGACTAATTTTGCACATGACCCAAAGATATGAGAACAAAAGTGTAACAAAAAAATTTATGTGGCCAAATTGAGACCTAAGCAAAAGCTAGAGACCAAAGTGCACTTTGGCCTAAATTTTAAATTGATTTTAAAGATATTATCTATTTTATGTTGATCTTTCCATGTGTTCATATTTATTTTTAATTTTTGGTCTCACTATTGAATATGATCACAGATCTATTTCATTTTAAGTTCAAATGCAACGAGTTTAGAATTACAGGTTGCTTTTAACGAGTGCTTTACTCTAACTGGCTAGGACCGTCAACAAACAAGGTCAAACTCGGGTCTTGAAAGTGATCGGTTTGTTTCACAGTTAAACAAGTGAAATTAGTCATATTTCTCTCATTTCAAATATGAATAAAACGAGTTTGGAATTATATGTTACTCTTGAGGAGTTCCTTATATTCCTAATAAGAATTATAAACAAATAAGGTCAAATTGTGTCATGAAAGTGAGTTGATAACTAAAAGTGAAATATCATAAAAATATATAGGACCAATTTGTAATTAATAAAATATTTAAGATTAGTTTGAAATCTATATCTCATACTTTTAGAACCAATGTGAGTATTTGACCTAATATATATGTGAAATAGTTAAAGGATAGACAATCAATTTGTCATTTCTCATTTGGGTTCAATTTTATTTTTCAAACCTGAAAATCTCCTTATAATTATAAGAGTAACCCTATCCGGAAGGCATATAGAAAGACAAAACACAATTTAGAATTGAGATAACGATTTGGCAACGTCCCCAACCTAGAAATTATGAATGAACCACACTCTATTATATAGCTACATGCATATCAGGCCACACCTATTATTGTTAATTTGTTATTATCTTCAACAATATGAATAGTGCATGATATATAGGATGTTAAATGTCAAGATTCTTCAGCTTATGGCCAAAGAAAATAAAAGATCTTCAGCTTAATTAATTATGTGGAACCGTTATTTTTGGGGGATTTGAATAATAAAAATCTTAAACCAAAATTAATGATATATTGCTAAAAAAAATTAAGTAAAAGGTTGTGTTATACATACATCAGAGACAACTTATTTTTTTATTTGAATTTATATTTAATTAATATTTTTTGTCATTAAATTTATGTTGATTTATATTCTTTTTTAATAAATTTTATTTAAGAACTAAATCAAAGATGATTGTGATATTTCATGCATGGACCAAGTCACCAATTATTTAGAGACTAATTGGCTGATTAAGTATATATTTAAAAACCAAAAAAATACCTTTTTTATAAAATGGGCTGCTGACTCGTCTGGATCTTTCTCTGTGAGCTCGTGTTATAAGAGTCTTATGGGGGAAGATTGAGAAGGGAAAATAAAGGTTGGAAAGTCATCTGGATGTGGAAAGGGTTGAAGAGAATTAAATTCTTCCTCTGGATGGTTGGGCATGAAAGGCTTTGTACTAATGAGAGGCGTGCTAAGTGGTCTTCGTGTAGCCCTAACTGCTCTATATGTGAGAACTCTATTGAGAATATTCTTCATGTGCTTCGTGACTGTCCTATAGCTAAAGATATCTGGATGAAGATCTTACCTGTTGAAAGGAAGGAAGATTTCTTTGAGCTTGATAGTTGGAACTGGCTCATTTCCAATTTAAAGACGCCTAGAGCTGTTTGGTGGGACCAGTGGAGCTTGATGTTTGGCGTTACTTGTTGGTTGATCTGGAAATGGAGGAATAAAAGAGTTTTTGATGAGAACTAGGTGCAACCGACTAACTGTATTATGGTGATTCAGAGATGGGTTGGATGGATCAGGAACGCTTACCAGTTTGATGCTGGGCTTATGCTTGTCTCAAAACCCAAGTCTTTGGGGTTGATTAGATGGTATCCTCCGACTGAGGGTTGGGTGAAGGTGAATACTGATGGGAGTTTTTGCAAAGACCTGAATTTTGCTACTTGTGGTGGGTTGATCAGGGACGAAAACAGTGTATGGAAGGGTGGCTTTGCTAGAAGGTTGGGTTCTTGTTCTGTTTTGGAAGCAGAGTTGTGGGGATTGTACGATGGGCTAAGGCTTGCGTGGAATTTAGGATTTAGGGATGTTATCCTTGAATCCGATTCGTTGGGAGCGGTGGAGTTGATTTGTGGTGCGATTGAGGGGAAAAAGGCTTGTGGTGGCTTGGCGCAGTTCATTTTTAACATGGTGCGAAGAGATTGGAACATTAGGGTTCTTCACACGCTTAGAGAAGAAAATCGTGTGGCTGATGCTTTGGCTGGAGTTGGCATGAAGATGGAGCAGTTTTGGGTTCGATGGGTTGAGCCTCCTAGTTGTATTAAGAGGCTTTTGTTTGAAGACAGCTTTAGGCGTTTGTTGCCCCGTGGTTTTTAGGTCTTTTCTTTGTGCTTTGGCTCTTTTTGAGCCTCTTCATTGTACCGAAAAAAAAAACATTTCAAAATCATATATAGTATAGATTATTTAATAGTTGTCGCATGTAATTTGGTACTAGTTAATCAAAACTTACATTCTAGAAAAAGAAATAGTAATAAATGAAGATCTTTTGCATATAATAAAAGTTAGGGTTACAGATTAATTTTCACTTTTGATAATCTCGTAAATTGTTTTGCATAAAATTAGAGCTGTCAAAGTGGGTCAACCCGGCTCACACGGGTTGGCCCACCACGGGTTACGGCTCACGCGGGCTGGCTCACGCGGGCCAGAATTTCTGGTGAGCCAGGATTATGCCAACCCGGCTCACCATCTTGGTGAGCCGGGTTGGCTCACTTAACCCACCAAAATTTAAATTTTTTTTTTTAAATTCAATGTACATTTTTCCCAACCTGTTTTTTTTTTTTTTAAAAAAAAATTTCAAACAAATCTAACTCTTGGCATTGTTCTTGAACTGTTGTAAAATACATGGAAAACTCCACACATGCTAATTTTCGTTTCAACCTATTGTGTTTTTGGCCTGAGACCTATTTAATTCATCAAATATTGCAAATTGCAATACAAAAGTCAAGGCCAACTCTTAAAATGCAGAAGCAAAGTGAGAGAGAGAGTGAGAGAGAGGGCAACTAAGAGTTATTGTGACTTTTTGTGAGTGAATATGAAAAGTGAGATGTGAAGAGTAATTTGGGTTAGTGGAAGGCTTAAAATGAAATTAAGTTATTAATTTTTTAATTTTAGAATTAATTTTTTTTTACATGGTGGGTTGGTGAGCCAACCCACCAACTCGCCGGGTTGGCTCACCATGGCTCGCGGGTTAGGTGAGCCAACCCACACGGGTTAAAATTATTGGTGAGCCAAGATTGCATCAACCCGGCTCACCATTTTTGCGGGTTAAACGGGTTCAACCCACGGGTTGGAACCCATTTTGACAGCTCTACATAAAATGTTAGGTTCAATGAAAATATGAAATTCTATATACTTTAGTCTTTTTTTTTTTGCCTTAACTATTAAATAAATAAATATATAATCCATTTTGTTTAACTCTCATTTTCCTAAAGATTCGCATCAATTATAATTTTGTTAGAATCGTATTTTTTTTTTATCAGAAAAGAACTTTCATTACCACAAAACAACCAGATTACAAACACCAATCCAAATGAGAACAAACAGAAAACCTGCCCAGTACAAGCATACCACAGACCAACACTACAAAAAACAAGAAAGAATCAACCTATACCCTCCCTATCATGACTTGAGAAACCAATACTATCAAACCTTAAAATCGAGGCTAAAGGTGATGGGGTGAGCACACCCAACACGAAGAGCACATGCATCGAGCTGCCTCCTTTGCCACCCAATCAGCGGCTTTGTTAGCAAGACGAGGAACATAAGAGAAAACCATATCAACATGAGAATCAGCAAACTCAACAATGTCATCTACAATATTTCTACACTTCCAATCAATACAGAGCTTTCTATTATTCACAGTTTCAATAAGCTCCAAATTATCAGACTCCAAAATAACAAAATTCCACTTTGCATCACCCATGACACAGCTTTCATAGAGCCACAACACCCATCCACTACAACACCATGAGCATTTCTAACAACAATACCAAAACCAGCCAGCTGAAATTGATCCCTAAATAATCCATCCACATTCACTTTTAAAAATCCATCCCTAAATGTCAGAACCGTATTTCAAAAAGGAAATTCATCTAAAATTGCTGTCGTATAATATAATCGTCCTATGCGCGCTCTATTATCTATTGTGTCGTCTTATTCAGAATTCAGATTCCATTAATTTGGTTTCTTTCTAGTTTAGCTTGTTGATTATATTCCACCTAACTTGGGAATTATGACACGTAATATCTTTGATTTTTTTTTATATAATATACTCACTATGAGAATTTCAAGTGCAAAACTCTACCGAAAAGGATATCCATTTCCATATTAAGCCAATTAATTACTTTGTTTAAAATAAATACTAAAGGGATTAAAACAAAATTCACCATATCTTTAAGAGATCAATATAAGATTTTAACTTATATATATATTATAATATTAAATATTGAATTCCTTAACTA
>QANZ01017402.1:50380-62239 GCA_003254925.1 Chamaecrista fasciculata
CTCCAGGATTTACAAAGCCTGGTGTTATAGCCAGCAATACTATAACACCTTCTGAACACAAAACAGAGAAAGATAAGTTGAATATGAGATGCTCTGTTTTTTGAGAAGAAGTGTTATTTATAGGAAAAATCTGAACAGATGCAACCTTTCAGATTCTAACATAAATAACAGGTTACAACCTTTCATAAATGAACATTCATATCTGTTTAAAAGTGAAGAATCATGTCTGTTCAGGATTAAACTGAATTCTCTGTTTATAATGAATGTTCATGACTGTTCATGAATGGGCACTTCTCTGTTTATAATTCGAATTAATTAATTAATTAATCAATTCGAAAAAACAATAATTAAAATTAATTATTAGCCAGAAGCCCAAGTGCTCATCTTTGACATATATATATATATACATATATATATATATTATAAATGACTTAACAATCATTTATATACCCTTCTCAATTCTATAACTTATCCAATGTGGGACTTTAATTACTAACTATACTAACACTTCAATTAGGTTTATATATATATTCTTAATTATTACATGTTACATTTCATCACGCGTAAGTACAATAATTCTCATATGTGTGTGTGTGTGCGTTTTTTTTTTCCTTTCTTTCTTTCTTTTTATTTTTTAAAAATTGATGATGATATTTGTTAGGAATTGAAGAAATTGACTTGAACCAAACATGAACATGTGAGGCCAATAGTACAAACACCTTTAGGATGAAGCCAAAACTGAAAGTAGATCGAATAGCACCTCAAAAAACGAAAGCTTGACTATTCCATTAACACCCTTAAGAAATGTACAAGCTATAATGATAACATAGAAAGATTTACTTCTTCGTCATAGTAAGCAAACTAATGCTTTGCTATTACATTGTTTATATGCTGTGGCCAATGATGATTGATAAAAATTTAAAGTTTTGCACAATATTAATAATTGTCTGTCTCCATGATATAAAACCCACTCTATTGTTACCCTGATATTTAGTTACACAAACTTGTAATACAAGTTTTGAGGTGCTTTCTCTATTGTCTGAACTCCTTGTGTAATTGTTTTTGTGTTTGTGTCTTGGCTAGTTACTCATCTTGTCACATTAAAATGATATTGAGTTTCTCTTTAAATACATATTATTAATCCATCTGTTTTTCAACTTTTTTTTAGACAGTGTCTAGCCAATATTGTCTATTGTCTGAAGACAATATTCGTTTTTCAGTTTGAGAAGCTATATCAAATTTTCCTAGAAATTGCGTCAAATTTGATATCACTCGTTGCGAGACATATCAAATAATACTAGAGTTATGTACGATAGTGACACAATCTTAAGTTGTATTACTTGTTGGAACCTCTTAAACATTTAAAGCTTGTTGTACAAGTTATCACAAAAACAATTCAAAACCCCCAAAACCATAAATTAGCTGAGAATTGATTAAGGACTAAACTACATACAAATAAAGTAAGTACGCAAATTAGCTACTGGTTAAAAACAAATATGATAAAAAGGTGCTCAGAATGATCTATAACCTCAACCTTCCTAACTCAAAAATTCAGATTATTATCACACACAGCAAAATAGTTCTACAAGGATTACATACTTGTTTTGTTTTAAGAAAAAGACTTGCACAAATTATTATTTTTTTTATTAAAAAATTGATATCCAGCACCATAAGCATACTAATTAATGTCCTCATATTTCAAATCCTGAAATTCAGAGTTTTGTTGAATGCAACAGCAATAGCCAAAAAGTGCACAATGAAGAAACAGGGGAATAGAATAGTGTACAGTACTAGTGTAGGAAGCAATCTATACAGTTAGTTCATCAAGTCCCAAAATTTTCGTATGGAGTCATACGATTAGGTTGGTGGTCCACACTGTAGCTTAACATTTTTTTCAACAAATCGGGTCATGGATCTCATATTCGGGTCGGACTCGGATTCACATGGAACCTTCTCTGCGTCAACAAACAACACAACAATCCCGGTGACTTCGCACCCTTGCTTTCTGCAAACTCTCTCACTCCGTTCCAATCTTTCAGCGCCGTCGACGTCGACGCCGCCGACGACGACGAAGACGACTCCGCGTCGTCCGAAAAATCCACAGATTCGCCGCAAGAATTCTCACAAGATTCGACGGAGAAATCTTCTTCGATCTTCGATTTCGACCTTTTCTGGTGCGATTGCGATTTCGATCTCGATTTCGAATGCGATTGCGATTTCTCTCCCATGAGGTCTCTGTATCCGATTGCGCAAGTCTTGTTCAGTGCCGGGAAATCGGAGCCGTCTATCACCATGACGGCGATGTTCATGACGCCTTGGAAACTCCCCGAGGGCCGGCGAATCTGGACGGCGCTAAAGGCCGGGGTCCTGATAGCGTTGCCGTCGCCGTCGGTGCCGGATCGGAGAATGTTGCCGATCAGGAACCTCACAGTGCCGATGAGTCTGTCACGGAGGAGACCGACGGAGTAGATGGCGACGGAGACCGCGGAAGTCTCGCTAACTAAGAACTCCGGCGTGACGCGGAAGAGAAACTTGTCGTTCCAGGTAGGGTTTTCGCCGCCGATTTGGTCGACTCGTGTTCGAAGCTTGATGGACGGGTTGATCCAAGTGACGGCGTAGGTTTGCAGCCTTCGCCGGGGAGACGACGGCGGTTTCAGACCCTGCGCCGAGATCAAATTGACCTCCAAGACTCGCGGCATCTTCGCCGGCGACGGTGTCTCCGGCGACTTTCTCTCTCTTTCTCTCTCTCACTAACTGAAGGTTATTACTCTTACTGTCATTTTCCGACCTCCGGCGAAATCAAGGGCTGTGATAAGTCAAAGAAGGGGGAAAAGAAAGAATCAACGGTTTGGATTCGGGGAAGAAAGAGGCGAACCCGAGAAAGAGAGAGAGAGAGAGTGTAAGAAAGAAGTAAAGAACCGTTTTGAGAGAGAAAATTGCAACAGAATTTTCAATTTTTCTTTGGAAGAGAAAATAGGCCCCTAGGCCCAAACTACAAAATACCAAAACCTTTCTTTACTTCTTTCTTACCCAATGCATATTAAAAATATTCATACGTATTAAATTTTAATTAAGAATTAAGATAAATTTTAGAGAGTAAACATTAAACAATTAGGCACTCAAATTGATCGTTAAAGGTTTTATAAGGATTATAACATAAATGAAATAACTATCAAGATGTGTCACAAACTCACAATCCTATGTTAATCTATTTGTAGAACTTCTTGTTAGGTTTACAGTTTGTTGTGCAAGTAATGGCCAAAAAAACAAAAAAGTTTGTTGTGCAAGTTATCGCAAAAACGAGTTAAAAACGATGAATTAGTTAAGGACTAAATTACTGTACAAATAAATTAAAGTAAGTTAACTATAGGTTAAAATTTAAAAAATAAACAAATATCCTACAAAAAAAATTAAAGGTTAAAGGGTCATTTGGTCTTAAATGTATGTTCTAATATTTATTTTGGTCCATTATATTTTAAAATGTTTAAATTGGTCCTAAATATTAGCAAAATATTTCATTATGGTCCCAAACTATTAAATATGGCTCGTTTTGAGTTCAAACGGGACGAGTTTAGATTTACATATTGTTTTCAAAAAGTACTTTCTCTATATAGTTAGGACACTCAGCAAACGAAGTCAAATCAATCCTAAAAATAGATCACTCATTTCATGATCAAACAAGTAAAGTTTATTATATCTCTCACATTTCAAATTCGAATGCGACGAATTCAAGCTACGAGTTTCTTTTAACAAATCATTTGAACTTGAAATGAGATACAAGAGAAATATGACCAAATTCAATGATTATGGATCAAAATAAAAAATTTTACCAATATTCATGATGAAAATGAAACACTTTGTCAACATTTAAGACCAATTTAAATATTTTGAAACATAATAGAACAAAATGAATATTAAAACATATATTTAGGATCAAAATAACCTTTTACCAAAAATAAATGAGAAAGGCGTCTCTTGGAGATCTAACTTGGCCTTTTTAACTCGCAAAAGGATATTGTATAATTATCACACACACCTCACTTTCTAAGATAAATTTAGACGCTTTTTTGTTAATTATATCAATCCAATTTGTCCTTAAAAAAGTATATTTTTAATATTAAAATTATATCTTAAAAAAGGCTAATATAAACATAAACTAATTAAATTAACTTATAAGATATTTTATATTTTTGTTATTACATTTGTTTCAATAAAATAAAATTTATAATAAATTTTTTTACGTGATGATCCATTAAAGATAAGATATTATTTAAAGATTTTTTTATGAAAAATCATATGAACATATAAACCAATGTTATGAAACCTAGACCAGACGGTCGAATCGAAATCTGAGAGTGAAGACAGCTCAGTTTAGACCATTGAACCGCTTTGAACTGCTCAAAACCGTTTTCGGACCGAATTGACCCCGGGTTGAACCGTGACCCGAAGCGGTTTTTAAAAAACCGAGCAGGTCACTATTTTCAATGGAGAATTCATTTTTTAAAGCTTTTTTTTGTTGGTTTTGTGAGCCAAATACAAAAAAAATAATATGAAACTCAATTGAAAATATTGTAAACCTATTAAAACAAAGAAAAAACTCTTTTTTTCTCATTTTTACTAATCCAATAATTATTCAAGTTGTGACTTTTGTATATTTTATTTATGTAGGATAATGAAATTATGGATTCACAAATATATCTTATTATTATATAAAGTTTATAGTTATATTTTATCGATTATGAAATATTTATATTTAAAATAATTAATATTTATTATATTTATATATTTATGACGTCACTCGATTCGATCGTCGGTTCAACTAATTGAACTAATCAACCTGTGATCCCAAGGTCTGTTCGAGTCACTCTTTGGTCCGGTTTT
Source organism: Chamaecrista fasciculata (assembly GCA_003254925.1). Lineage (NCBI taxonomy): Eukaryota > Viridiplantae > Streptophyta > Magnoliopsida > Fabales > Fabaceae > Chamaecrista > Chamaecrista fasciculata. The sequence goes on from QANZ01017402.1 coordinate 55,262, forward strand.
AATAACATTGATATAAACGTATAAAATTTATAATTAAATAAACTTTATGACTAAAACATGAGTAATTCTATGCAATTTTTTTTTTATAAATACATATTTTGTAATCATATCATATATATATATATATATAATATTGGATTGGACCTCTCAATATTTGAAAGGTAATATAGGAGCTAGCTTCATTGTTTGCATCCAAAATCCAAAGTCAATATAATGACAATAAACAGACACTCATTAATTCCACACTTTGCCAACCCATATAAATATTGTGTTTGATTCTTCCTTACCCTGGTCCCCATCCATCACCCTCACTATCATCATGTATGTCTACAATTTAAAATTATAACCTTTCACCACACACATCATAAATTAAGAAAATAAAGAAATATCTAACTGAAATTTCTGACTAATTAATTAATTAAAGTCATATGTTTTGCTTCTATAATCCTCTATTTGCCCAAGCTTATGATGGAAAAGATGTAACTGCTTATCTTTCAAATATATATTATTTATTATGGTTGAATATAATGAAGTCTTGTCATCAAAATAAACAACAATGACATAATTAGGCAAAACCCCACTTGATTTGGATCGATTTTGAATTATGAAATTAGATACAAGGCCTAAAATGCATATAAAAAAATTAAATTTATATACAATTTTTTTATGAATATATATATATATATTTTGGCCTGATGTGAATATATAGTTATAAAATAAAAAATATATAAAAATATATACTTATACGTCTCTCTTTTGTATGACTAGTAATAACCACCACTCTCTTTCTCTTGTAAGCCTTAAATACCTTAATTTTAATTTGCTCCCTTATTAGTAGTTACAAATTAATGCTCATCTCAATTGACTCCTTCTAACATGTGCCCTTAGTACACATGTTAAAGTTTTTTTTATTGGTCTAGTGAGTTTTCAAACATTAAAAATTATCTTTTCAATGAATTTTGTAGATTTCAAGATATGAGATGCTTTACTAACCAATAAGAAAAATATTAAAATGTGTCCTAAAGATACATGTTAAATAAATCCATTATATATATATATAAACAGTACGGTGGCGAATTGAGTATATGCATATATAATTAAAAAAAAATAAAATGCATATAATAATGTATTGAAAGCGCTAATCACTATATGCTTACATATTAATTACGTTGACAAAATAATTAAAACCTCAGATCTATTTTAATGCAACTTAATTATGAAATAAAAGTTGACTAATACATATATAACAGATTACGTTTATAAAACGATCGATCGAGTATGTGAGGATAATTCTCCCTATGATTTCACTATTTGACTTTGCATTTTATGACCTAAACTATTCTTGTTGAGGTTGCCGTCCTATCTATCTAGCTATATCTGTACTGTTTGTCAATATACATTTTGTTCAAAGATAAATTAAAGTCAACTTTATATTATAATACACCACTTTAATTTAATTAATTTCCTCGCTCTAGCTAATTGTTCAGCACCATCTATAAAAATTAATCAAATTCCCAAGTCATCATTTCAGATGTGTTTCCATAATGTATATTCAATTCATTGACTTCTTCATTTCATGTTTCATGACGCATTGTGTGTATATATATGTTTAATTATTTTATTTAGTTTCCTTAATGAACTATCCATAAATTATCTCATAGCTAATTTACTTGAGGGTGCATGGTTTCAACAAATATCCACGAATTTGAATAGCTTATTTTACATTATAGATAAATTGCGTTGAGATAAATGAACATCTAGAAAAAAAAAAAAGTGTCAATAAGACTTATACTTCTAATACTTTTTCTTTCTAAATGTTCTTTTCTCTCTTAACACTTCACCTATAGTACATTATAGAAGATTTATATCTAATTCACAAAAAAAAATCTGACCAAATTAATTTAGTACAGAAATCAAATATCATATATTATTATATATGAATGAAAACTAAAATATATAAAACAATAATGAAGCCAGGCTAGAGCTAGCTAGTTAGCATGCCATTTTCAAGCAACTTCTTACGTATTGTAAAATTAGAATTGCTTCAAGTCAGTGAAAAAAACAAAGGATATATTTTTTTTGTCTAAAGTCATTGTCAATATTATTACACATGGGAGGATAGAGCAGTAAATGTAAAGTAAAGTAAATACTGATTAATTAGCCAAGAAGGCACCAAACAAAGCAGAACGCACATCACTCTTCTGCTGCTATACTCTTGTGAATAAAAGTCATTATTAATTCTTCAAAGTTGGTCCCAACATTATAGAAATAGACTAAACTAATAATTTGGTTATTGAAATATCATTCAAGTTTTTGAAATATTGAAATGTACAATTTAGTCCTTGAAAATTTAAAACGATATACTAATTAGTCCTTTAAAAATATATTACATATTTTAATATTTCAAAGACAAAAGTATATCATTTTGATATTTCAAAGACAAAATGTATATTTTAATCTTTCAGAGATCAAGTTGTCAGCTCAGTAATTTTTTAGGGATCAAATTATTAGTTTACTTTATATATATATATATAATTATATGTTTTGTGTGTGTCAGGTTATGTATCCTCTATTGTTATTGGTACGTATGCATATGAGGAAACTTTAATCTCCCAAAATATTAATTAATTATATCAACCAGCTACCCCACAAAAAAATTTACCCTTAATTATGAATGAAAACAGTGATCCAACGGATCAGGGACCACTAATTAATTAATAATCCCCTCTCTGCTTTGCACGATTATTCAGGTAATTTTGTACGTTCTCAAATATTTTAATTAAACCAACTTGCTCCATATATTCACCTTCCTTCTGTTTTTTCATTTTCGTTACTTGCTTTCTTTATCCTTAATTTGACAATCAGATGGTAGCATATATATACTTAATTTTAGACTGTTTTTACCATTAAATCTTCTTCCTCCAACCGACGTACCAATATATAAATTTAATGGATAAATTTCACAAAACGTCCATATAGTTTGACCCATTTCCCATTTATAAAAAAGTCTCAATGGTTTAAATGAAAAAGTGATAAATAAGGACATATGATTTGGTCGGTTAACAAAAAGAGTCTTATGAGGTATTTGTCATCTAAAACTAACTAAATTAGGATAATATGCAACTCATGTGACCTATTCATTCTCGTCATTTTCTTCCATTCTCGAATCCTAATCCTCAGAAATTAGGGATTGAGTATGTACAAAATGAGTCACGTGAGTTGTACATTATCCTAATTCCATTAGTTTTAGATGACAAATACCTCCCGATACCCTTTTTGTTAACGGAGCAAACTACATACCCTCATTTTTCACTTTTTAAACCACAAAGACTCTTTTTGCAAATAGTTCAAACCACACGGATGTATAATTTATCCAAATTTAATTAATTAATTTACTGACGATTAATCCTCTAGTTCACGTATTTTGGAATAATGTAAAAGTCATGTAATATATATTAAAGGGGCAAGAATGCAAGATTACCATGTTATTACAATTACATATATGTGAGTGAATTTTAATTAGACTTCAGCTAAAATTAAACTTAAAAAGAAATAAAGTATTTTGTTTTAAAGGTCGATGTATAGTTTTTAGTATTTCTGAAATTGTTATACAAAGTAATTAATTAAGAGTTTGCCCTGCATGCAAGAGAGGTTCAACTTTTTTTTGTGGTCCACTTGGCATTTTTCCGAAAATGATTCTCCTTCTTTAAATTTCTTTTGGCCCCAATCTAAAATCGTTTTTAATAATTGACTGAAATATATATGTGCCATAAATATATTAGCAGGACCAAGTTTCACAATCTGAATTATATTCTCGAAATGCTTTTGTTTTATTATTTAATTATTTTGATTTCCGTGACTAGAGATGAATGATTCAGAGGACCCAAAAAATTATTCATGCATGGTACGCAAGCTGAACCAGAAATATCCTGCCAAAACTTAAATATCATTACGAGGCGTGACATACTGACATACACAATAATATTGAATATGGACAAGGCCATCCAATTCAACCCAACCAATATTCAAACACAAATGCTACATATATTTAATTAGAGTAAGTTATATATGAATATTTTGTGGTTTGATCATATTTTATTTTAGTACTCAATAATATATTGGAGGAATTAAATTAGTATCAGGGACCTTTAGTATTTTAGATAGATTTTTAAGTTAGTTTTAGGCTAATATTAAAAGTTTTTACTTTAGAACTTTAAGAAATGAGAAAACTTAAAAGTTTAAAATTTTAATTGTTATATTTGAGATTTATATATTTTTATAAACTTGTAATAAAAATTTAAGAGTAAACGAAGTTAAAAATATTTACTTGACTTCTTATCTGACATTGTAATATATAACACTCTCGATTAAGAAGTAATAATTGATTGATATAAATTTTTCAAAACTATTAAATTACATATCTAGAACATACTCATTGCAATAAATCTTGTAAAAGATTATTTTGAAGAGATTTAAATATTTCTGGATGTTTTAGTAATTTTAACATTTTTTTCCTACATCAAAATTGTCTTTTATCCCCCTAAAGTTGGTTAAAATTATGAAATAGTCTCATCAGTGCCAAATTCTGTTAGTTTTCTTATAGAATTAAAGCTTAAAGTACCAAACTATTAACGAAAAATATCACATAATACGAGAATGCCACTTTTTGAATCATAGAATGCCACTTTTGAATCATAGGATACCAAAATAAAATATAGTGCCCAAATTACATAGTATATTTAAGTGTAATTTACTCATTTAATTATTTCAATCAACCGAGTAGGCGCGAAATTAATCTAAATATTCAACGTATGACTCAGTGTTATAAATTTGATTGATATATATACATATATGTGTGTGTGAAAGAATTAAGGTGCATATGTACATATATAAACATGCATGGGACCAATATGTGTGGATATTGATGAGATGGAGAATTGAAGTGTGTCTAAACAAAATTGTGCCCACCAGCTATATCACTATATGAATGTGTTGTATAGTAATTAGTAGTATATAGTATATAAGTATATAGACAATGGTTTAGAGAGAGAGAGAGAGAGAGAGACCCACATGCAATCACCCACTTTCCCTCCCCACACTTTGATGTTGTTATAATTAACTTTTTCTGGCTATACTGTATACTGCTTCTTCTTGTGACTGCCATTATCATCTTCAACAGAAACTGAATCTGAAACATATAAGCCAATGTATATGTGTTATGTGTATATTTATCATGCATGTATGTACTTACACAAAGACAAGAGGACTCTCATAAATTATATGTACGTATAGTAGTAGCATATATATACCACCCACCTTCTTCATCGTGCCCTCACAAATACCATCAATAATTAATTCTCTCCCTATTCCTAGCTATCAATTAATTTCATTCAGCACTCTATTTATTCATCTTCATTTTATTAATTGATTTTTAATTATATATACTCTAATTTAATATATATATATATATCTCTATATCTTCAGTTAATTATCATTAAATAATTAATATTGATTATTTTCAATACCAATAAATTAGTTTTCATTAATTAATTTCACCCTTTTAGTGGGATTGATTATTAATTGTAGAACAGGACTGCCATGCATTATTGGCGCAAAATAAAAGAGAAGTGAACAGCAATAGCCTATCATAAAATTTTACTTTACCAAAAAATAATAATCAAGCTTTTTTCATTCCTATATATATATACACCATCTTATTTAATTACCCGTGTGGTACTGGTAGGTGTCTTACTATAATTAGTTAATTACCTCACAAACGAAGCATTAAAATTCATCAATTACAAGGGTACTATATATGTGTGTGTGTTAACTAGTTTGCTGATATATATATATATGTATGTAAATATGGTGGTTAATTAATTAATTGCTCTTCCGTTTTGTATCAATTAATTCTTCCTGAATTAGTTGCCACTAACCCAAAAAAGTTCAAATTTTCTTCACCTAAAATAAATACTTTATCTTTTCATTGCTGATCGTGTCAAATACCATTTTCCATGGCATCTACTTTTAAAGTGCCATACAAAGGAAGATTTGCTTTAATTAGTAGAAACCAATTGAATCTATTATGTGTGTGACATCCATCACTTCCACCATTTTCATATATATTCTCAATTCTCAAATGCTTTCATGGAACTAATTAAAAAAAAAAAAGATAAAGTGAAAGTGAATACACCTATATTTGAGTGTTGGAGAGAATGTGTGTTAATCCACAAGATATGATTGAAAACCTTTTTATTTGTTCAATATTTGAGTGATGCTTAGTTCTGTTAGGTGATAATTCACTATGTCAGATACTGACAAATTAATGTGAGTCACCAGAGTCGTCGTCTTTAAACAAGATAAGATTATATATGCATCGCAGTATATTTTAATTTTCTCTTAAAAATACATAATTAAGAAAAGTTAATCAATTATATGCATGCTTCAAATCGTTGAAATCAATCTTGAATCCTGATGCTGGATCATACCATGCACTATAAAGTGTTAAAAAAAAGTTAACTAAGAAGCGATTATCGAAGATAATATAATGGAATAGAGGTATATATATAGGCATACGTGGTGGGGTTCAGTGAAACAACTTGGTACCATGTGTAATTACATACACAAGAACCTACCCAACAAGAAAAGAAAGAAAGAAAGAAAAAAGGAGCAACGATAAATATATATAAGGTGAATTGAAAACCTTAAATTGGTCCCAAATCTATGAGAGGATTTTAGAATAGAGTACTAAAGTAAAACTAGTTCATAAAACATAACACTAAAGTGTAATTTATTCATTATTATAGATATAATGTGAACACTCAAACTTTAAATATATAAATGTATATAGGCTAGCTAGATTGGCTTCAGTTTACCTAACCAAGCAATTGATTTAGGTTGTGCGTGGTGAACACACAAGCTTGTTTTGTGTATTTATATGCATATATATATATATATATATATATCTTATATTATATG